>JBBPTT010000563.1:0-21087 GCA_038094175.1 Boletellus aff. lepidospora
CACAAGATGATGTGAGAGAATCATCTTAGGAGAGGAGTGTCCAAAATAGAAATGGGCACATCACGATCGAGACTAAATTGGGGTGGCGTGGTGAGGGAAAGAGAATTGAAAGGAAGATAACTATCACTGGAAGTTACCAATTGGGAAGCATAGATAGAAGGAGAGGAAAAACTCATCAAGGTCATACCGCGTCATGCTGGTTGAGATAGGGTGGCATTTCTTGTAACAGTAGGAGAGGTTTTGATGATCTGTGGCGATGGCAACTGGATGTGGGGTGCCAAGGAGGTAGTGGTGCCATTCCTGCAGAGCTAGGATGACTGCCAGGAGTTCCTGATCATAGATGTCATAGTTATGCTCAGCTGGACTAAAAGTTTTCAAGAAATAAGCGCAGGGATGGAGGTCTCCATTGACATCAGATTGGAGAAGGACTGCATCCGCTGTCAGGAGGGATGTGTTGGTCATGAGGGTAAAAGGTTTGGAAGGATCGGGGAGGGAGAGGACTGGAGCAGAGGAGAAGGAGGATTTGAGGGTGACGAAGGCTCGCTCCTGCAGAGCAGTCCACAGCCAGGGCTCATTCTTTCGGGTGAGAAGGACTAGAGGGACGACAACGTTAGAGAAGTTTGGGATGAATTTGCGATAGAAGTTCGCAAATCCAAGGAAACTCCAAATTCCTTTAATCAAAGTGGGAGACTTCCAGTCTGCGATGGTGGTAAGCTTGACAGGGTCCATCTCAACAACTCCTTGACCAATGATCATGCCCAAGTACTCCATCTTAGGTGTGTCGAAGGAGTATTTCGAGATCTTGAGTGACAGTCCATGTTCTCTAAGGCATTGGAAGACTTGAATGGTGTGTTCATGATGTAGGGGAAGATCATCCTTGGTATGGATGCTGATGTCATCCATATAGATCTTCAGCCAGCCCTCTGTGAGGATATCTGCGAAGATATGATTCTCAAAACTCTGGAATGTAGGAGGAGCGTTGTTAAACCCAAAGAACATTACTGTTGGTTCAAATTGTTACGAGAAATGCTACTCCCTGGCATTGACAAATCCGCTGGGCTATCTTGATGATGGTTCGACCACTGTCGCTATGCCTCCCATTTTTCCCTCTAATCTTGATGCGCCCATTTCTCTTTCAGACCCTTTTCTCCCAAGGTGATTCTCTCACATCACCTCGTGTTCCACCTTCCCAGATGTAGTATCTCGAATAGTCACTATAGATGACACCATCACGGCCAATTCTTAGTCATATCTCTAGAACTGCCTAGTATATAAATGCTCAGGCTTGTATCACTATTCCTCAGCTAGTTCTATGCAATCTACATGTAGTTATCTGGCCTCCTCGAGACTGCTTGTTGCAGTTAGAGAGATCCTCTCGTGTCCTCACACTACACCTCAGAGTGTGCACTCGACTAGTTGCTTTCATTGGTTCAGGACTTGTAGTCGAACCTTTGACCTTGCTGGATAACTCTATGCAAGTATAACACAAATAGCCCCAGGGGGGTGATGAATGCTGCTTTCCACTGGTCCTCTTCCCGGATGTGAACGTTGTTGTAACCCCAGTGAATGTCCAGTTTGGTGAAGATGGTAGACTCCTTCATATCATCAATGAGGTCCGAGATGAGGGGTAGTGGATAAGCGTTGTGAATGGTGTGTTCATTAAGGTATCTATAGTCCTGGCAAGGGCAAAGGGTCCCATCTTTTTTAGGTACAAAAAAGAAGGGAGAGGCTTGTGGGGATTTCGAGGGGATGATCCTACCAGTCCGCAGATTCTCTTCTATAAATGCCTTACAGGCCTCCTTCTCTGCAGGGTTGAGAGGGTATACCTTGGCGATTTTAGGGACGAAGGAGGGTTTCAGATCGATGACATGATCATAGGGGCAATGAGGGGGTAGAGTATTAAACGTTTTCTCCGAAAAGACATCTGCGTAGTTTTGGCACCACTTCAGAATCTCCTGTTCTTTAGGAGCTTCCTGTTGGGCCAACTGGGTGGAGAGCATTATTTTATCAATGGAATGGGGTAGGGATGGTGGGATGGTGACGGTTTTTGAGACCCAGTCGATGCTAGGATTCCATTTCTGCAGCCATGAGGTCCCAAGGATGATCTGCCTCTTCCCAAGGGAGGTTACCATAAGTTTAACATTATCTGAGAATGAGGGAAAGAGAGCTTTGGCAGAGATGGTGTACCTGATGGTCCCTTTGTGATTCTGGGTTCCATCGACATTGGTGGCAGTAAGGGGTTGGGGAAGGGGTTGTATCCCAGAGCAAAGGTGAGGGACTAGGCTTGCATCGATGAAATTTCCTGTTGCCCCACTGTCCACAAGAGCAATAGTGTCAACGGTTTGAGAGTTTACTTGTAGATGAACATGGAGGTGCACAGTTCATTCATTGGGTAATCCTACAAGTACATGAGGGAAGTGAGACGTCGAGGCAGCTTCCTTGTTCAAAAATCTGGAGCATCTAAGGTAGCAGTGGTCTCTCCTTCATTCTCTTCGAAGCAGAGCTTAAGAGTCTGAAGGATCTCGCCTTCCTCCTTTCCAGAGGAGCATAGCTGAGTCATGTAGGAGTCAAGGGCAGATGACTTGGGAGTGGTAGAGGTGGGAGCAGGTGGTTGGGTCGAGGTGGAGGTGGCTTGGAATGTTCTGAGGGCGGGGCTTAGAAGTGGGAAAAGTCTTACATTGCAGGGCATTATGTCCTGGCTTCCTGCAGTGAAAACAGCGACCTTCCTTGATACATTTAGCCCGTTCAATTGGAGTAAGCTTGGATACCCTGAGGACATCCACATCCATAGTGTTTGGATCAGAGGTGGGGTGAGAAAGGGATGAGAAAAACTGGGGGCGATGGTTTCCCTTCTTTAGAGCAGCGATGTGAGCTACTTGGGTATGGAAAGTCTTGGCCTTCTCCATCCATTCGATGATGGTGGTGGGGACCGTTGACATGGAAAGGATCAGGGTGGTGATGTCTTTGTCTAGTCCCTCGGTGATCATGTAAATCAAGGTGGCATCATCGGTGATTCCTGCCTTGGCAGCTAGGTTCTGGAAATCGGTGATATATCTCTGGAAACCATCATCAGTCTTGGTGGACTTCTGACGGAGGTTGGCAAGCTCAAGGCGAGCAGTGGTCTTTATGTCAAAGGGGAAGAAGGTGGTCTCAAAGTTGGAGGTGAATTTGTCAAAGGTCTTGTCAGTAGAGGCGATGGAAGTATCTGCCATCCTATCATACCACATCTCAGAGAAGGAGATACCTCGTCCCTTACTCATCTTATTGAGGCAGGTGAGGATTTTGACTTCATCGTCAGAGTATAGGGTGGGGTTGATGTGAAAGTAGGCCTTCATGGCCTTGATCCAGCAAATGGATTTGCTAGGTTCTCCATTGAAGTCTACTGGGAGGGCTGCCTTGAGCTCGGACTTGGTGGTTGCCATAGTGGTGGATGGAAGCGCTGATGGGGTGGCTGGTGGGGCAGGGAGTGCAAGAACTGGGGGTGGAGGGGGTGCCAGAGCGATGGGGTTTGCTGGGGTTTGGACTCGAGAGGGAGGGGGTTCCAGACTAAGCTGGCTAGGGGCTGGGTGGAGTACTGGGTTGAGTGCTGAGGTTGAACTTGGGATTCTCCTGGAGGAGGCTGGGACTAAAGGCTGAAGATGTGCGAAAGGATTAACCCAGGGAGTGGGTTCTGAGAATGAAGATGCTGGGTGCGAGTGGGAGGTCTCTTGGTCAGAGCCTGAGTCAGAGGGTGGCCTGATGGGCTGACAAGTGTGGAGTCTTCTAGACGTGCTGAGGGGGTAGCCCTGCTCCTAAGTAGGAGGGGCGAAGGTGACTCTTGCTCTTTTGTTATGCTGAGCAAACACTTGTGTCACTTGAGCAACCTGCGAATGGGGTGGACTCTCACAAAGAGGTCAACAGTGTCCCAAATGCCTAGGAAAGCAAGAGATACTCCGGACAGAGACGAAGGGCAGAGACTAAGACTCAGAGGGAACTGAGGACTTGAGAGACACAGAGTACACTTGTATTGCATGAGTAAGAGTAAAGATAAGTACAAGGTAACTAATGGTATGGATAGCTAGTTATGTAAGTAACAAGCTATTGGACTTGGTAGAAAGTAAAGTACTACTCTGTAGTAAAAGATAGCTAGTGAAGTGAAGTGAGTAAAAAAGTAGCTACCAAGAGATAAGTGAATAGAGCTAAGGACTAAGGGTAAGAGGACATGTAGGAATGAGAATGAGTACATGTTCTACACAAATAAACAGCGAAACTAAGGAGAACGGTAAAAAGAGGAAAAACCATAACATCACCATTCTTCTTCGTCCCAAAAAAAGACGGCACTCTTCACCCATGCCAGGACTATCGCTACCTCAACAAGTTTACCATTTGAAATGCTTACCCCCTCCCCCTCATCTCAGACCTCATCGATGATATGAAGGAATCCACCATCTTCACCAAGCTTGACATTCAATGGGGATACAACAACATTTGACTCCAAGAAGAAGACCAATGGAAAGCTGCCTTTATTACCCCCCTGGGACTCTTTGAACCAACAGTCATGTTTTTTGGGTTTAACAATGCTCCTCCCACTTTCCAAAGCTTTATGAACCATATATTCGCTGATATTCTCACCGAAGGTTGGCTAAAGATTTACATGGATGATATCGGCATACACACAAAAGATGACATCAACCTCCACCACCAACATACTCTTCGAGTTTTTCAAAGACTCTGGGATCACAACCTCTCACTCAAACTCTCTAAATGTTCCTTTGACATCCCCAAAATGGAATACCTTGGAATGATCATTGGCCAAGGACAGGTCAAGATGGATCCAGTCAAACTGACGACTATTGCTGATTGGAAGCCTCCCACCTCAGTCAAAGGAATTTGCAGCTTCCTTGGATTTGCTAATTTCTATAGGAAGTTCATCCCCAATTTCTCTAATACTGTTGCCTCTCTGGTCCTCCTCACCAAAAAGGATGAACCCTGGCTTTGGACTTCACTCCAGGACAAAGCCTTTTCCGCTCTCAAGTCTTCTTTCTCTTCCACCCCTGTCTTGTTGCTTCCTGATCCATCTAGACCATTCTCCCTAATGACAGATGCTTCTCTCCTCGCTGCCAGGGCCGTGCTCCTCCAAACTGACGTTAATGGTGACTTTCATCCTTGTGCCTATTTCTCTAAGACCTTCAGTCCTGCTGAACGAAATTACGACATTTATGATAGAGAACTCTTAGCAGTTATTCTTGCCCTACAAGAATGGTGACATTACCTCCTTGGCACCCCTCACTCCATCACCATCTTCACTGATCACAAGAACCTCTCCTACCTCAAAGACCCTTGAAAACTCTCTCGTCAACAAGCTTGCTGGTCCCTATTCCTTCAGGATTTTGACATCACCTGGAAGGTCACTCCCGGCACACAAATGGGACCAGCTGATGCTCTCTCACGACGGGACTCCATGGACACTTCCCTTGACAACATCACCTCCATCCTCCCAGAACCCACCGTTATCACAGCCTTCGACCTTGTGCCAGCAGACAAAATCTCTGCCTCCTCCCCTTCGGATCCCTTAGTCCTCAAAGCAGTTAATGCTCTCAGGAACGATTCCCCTCTATTCCCTCGCTCCTCCCTTTTGGACTGGTCCCTACACGATAGAAAACTATACTTCAAGGATCGCCTCTATGTACCCCCAGATGCTCACTCCGATCTTCTCCACTCTCTCCACTCCTCCCCCACCTCCAGGCATGCCGGACAGTTTCACACCAAGGTTTTAGTGGAGCATGACTATTGGTGGCCTGGCCTGGCCACCTTTGTCAAGAACTTCATTGCTGGCTGCGCCCTCTGCCAACAATCTAAAGTCAACACCCACCCCACCGTCCCTCCACTTAATCCCATTCCTTCAACCTCCACCCTCCCCTTTAAGCAGCTCTCAGTTGACCTCATCACTGACCTCCCCTTATCCTTAGGTTTCGATTCTGTCATGGTCATGGTTGACCATGGCCTTACAAAGGGGGTAATTCTACTTCCTTGTCTCAAAACCATTGATGCAGCTGGTGTCGCTAAATTATTTTTTGACAATGTGTTCAAACAGTTTGGTTTACATGACTCCATCATCTCTGACAGAGGTCCACAATTTGCCTCTGCATTCGCCCAAGAGCTAGCCAGACTCCTCCAATATGATGTCCAACTCTCCACCGCATACCATCCTCAGACAGATGGCCAAACTGAAAGAACCAATCAGGAATTAGAAACATATCTCCATATCTTCTGCACTAATAACCCTCTTGAATGGACTAATTACCTAACAACCGCAGAGTTCCACCACAACTCCGTCCCACACAGCTCCACCTGGAAATCTCCATTCTTCCTCCTCCTTGGCTACGAACCTTGAGCCTACCTGGCTCTAGGCAAGACTTTCCTCCCTGCCCTCACTGACCGCCTCTCCTCCCTAGCTGAGGCTAGAAAAGAAGCTCTCACCATGACTCAACACACCACTCATTCTTTCTCCCCCTGGAAAGTAGGAGATAAGGTTTGGCTCGAAGCCACTAATCTCCGTATTCCTTACCCATCCAGGAAACTCACGCCCAAACGACATGGACCCTTCGAGATTTCTCAGGTCCTATCACCACTCACATACCGACTCCACCTCCCACCCACCTGGAAAATCCATGATGTTTTCCACACTTCCCTTCTATCCCCATTTAAACAGACCGAAGCACATGGCCCATCATTTCCTAGACCACCACCCATGCTGATTGCCGATGAAGAAGAGTATGAAGTTGAGGCACTCCTCGCACACTGGGGATCCCCTGGCCACTACAAGTACCTGATCGCATGGAAAGGTTACGGCTCTTCTGAAAATACATGGGAACCAGAAATCAATCTTCATCACACCCCCCTCATTTTATCTAAATATAAAAAAGACCACCATTTACGATAACCTCAAAAAATGTATTTAGTCTTCCACCCTTTCATCCCTCTCTTTGCAACCATCCTCTTCATCTCCCTCCTCACTACCTTCTTCACCCTTTACTGGTTTTATACTTAGCATGTCTATCCCCACTTCCCCTCAGTTGTCCCCCTCCTCTTCCATCTCCGCTGCCTCTGTTCGTCACGCTACCCTTCGAAACACTCTGGTACAACCAACATACCTCCCTCGCCTTGCCCCCCACTCCCTCTACTCAGCCATCCTCTCTGAACCCCCTTTGGTTCTGGCCCTGGAGACTCTCCCCCTCTATGTTGAGGACGAGATCTCTCAGGAATTAGTATGCCTTTTCCATGATACCACCTGTGCTCAGACCCTTCATTTCCATTCCACACCCATCAATTGTCCCACTGGATATGGTCTTCCCCCTTGGTTGTCCTTTGCAGTACCTTGTCACAGTGCCAGTGCTTATGCATCTAACCAATGCAACTAAAGCTGCATAAAATCCTCCTCCCTCGAGCTCATTGTCCAAACCGCATTTGACAAAGCGGTGACATCTCTCTAGCTGTTGTATCCTGAGCCCTCTCTTTTGCCAGGCTTGCACACCTTCCAAAGGACTGTCAGAGAGGTATGGACTGACCTGGCCTTCAACCCAGGACGACCTCCTCACTTGCCACCCTAGTCTCACTCGTACCTCATTGCCCAGTCACTCCTAACCATCTCCTACCATCGTTACCATCACAGCCATCACATCTTATGTCATCCCCATCATTTGTCATCATCACTCGCTGATCATCACAATCCCTATATCGCCCCATTCGTTTTCACCCTACTCACCCCCTACTGCCACCCTATCAGCACCCTCTTCATTTGCCTTCATCCAGGCTCTCTCAGGACTCCTTTGCTTGCCCCGAAGCACGGTCAATCGACCATTTTAAAGGAAAGTCTTTTGTAATTGCTTAAACCTGGAGTTTAAGTGTACAAAGGGGGTAATGTTACGGTTTTTCTACCTTTTCCGTTTCCTCTCTAGTTTCCACCTGTGATTGCATGGAACATGTACTCATTCCATTCTTACATTGTTCCTAATACTTAGTTCTTAGTTCCTCTTCCAGAACCTTTATTACGGTAGCTCCTATCTCCTTCGTCGTTACTTGCTACCTTCACTACTGAGTAGTACCTTTATCTTCTACCAAGCCTATAGCTTAGTTGCCTATACAACTAGCTACTTATATCCTTAGTTAGTCATTAGTGTTTGTACTTTCTTCACTCTTGACTAGTGCAATAATACGCAGTCTCTTGTCGCTCTTCAAGTCCCTCAGTCCCCTCTGAGTCTAAAGTCCTCGATCCTTCCAGATCTCGTCTTTCTCTTTGTTCTCCTAGGTAGTCAGGACGCTGTTGACCTCTTTGTGAGAGTCCAACCTGCTGCAGGTTGCTTGAACAACACAAGAGTGCATTCAGCATAACACAAAACTGTAACACAGAGTGTGCACTAACCTAGCATCTTTGTTTGAGTTCAGACTTATCATCTGATCTCTTGACTTGCTGGATAACTCCACACAAGTGTAACACAAAGGTCTTTAGTTGCTAGAAGATATCACACTATATAAAGTGCCTTCTGCAGGTGTTCTTCTGATGGATTCGAAGAGAACTGTGACATTTTGATGCCTGAATAGGCAAGGTCAGGTCTGGTGCCAAGCATGATATAGAGCAAAGCTCCTATGAGTGATTGATAGCGACTTCGAAGTGAGGGTGAAGCATCAAGAGAAGACACATCTGGGGTATATCCAGATGGTAAAGGGGTTTGAGCTGACTTAGCATTTTGTAAGCCAAAGTGAGAGATAAGTTTCTCAGCATAGGATAGCTGGTCAAGATAAAGACTCTTGTTTTTGTGATCTCTGGTAATTCGCATGCCCAAATACTCCTTTGCTTCTCCTAAATCTCTTCACTCCCATTTATTCATGAATTGCAATTTCTTGTTGAGAAGGTATGTGCATGGTGAAGGGCATTATGAGAAACATGTCAAAAGTGATGATGCCAAAGATGATAAGAGGTGATATCCTGCAAGGTGGCAAGATTCCCAGTTGGATGGATCAGTTTGGACCGAAACCAATGAAGGGAATTGCCTGGTATTAAGGCAGAGGCCTGTATTACCAAGCAACCTTGTGTGTCCCAGATCTTGGCATCTCCTGTAATCTCACATTTGAAACCAAGATTGGTTAATGTGGTCACATATAACAGTCTGTGTGAAGTGGCTGGTACAAACCGAACTCCTTCAAGGGTAAATGCAAGAGCATCAAGGTTTCCGACTGCATGGGTTAGAATAACAGTGCCAGGACCAGTCATGGTCATCTGTTGGCCATTAGCAGTGGAAGTGAGTCTCTGTACATTCCCTAGAGATACAAAATCCTCAAGATTTGGAGTGATGTGATCAGAACAACCACTATCAATCATCCACAAATCTTGGTGTTGTTTCGAGGTGCTGAGAGTGTTGATGATCACACATGGATAGCAAGAACCATATCCATAATCATCATCATACATGGGTTCCCAGTCTGCTAGGTCATCTCCAAACCTATCAAAGGTTGGGTACTCCACATCTATATCCTCTGGACTTTTCCAATCATCCAGGTTAACTCTCTTTTTGTTTTTTGCTCGATACTGGGTAGAGCTAGATGTCTGGTAAGGAGTGCCTCCGAAAGGGCTGTCTTGATGATCCTGCTATGGAGGCAAAATCAAGATCCATGGGGGAAGATACCTCTGGTGCATCCCCCCATCCTGCAAACAAAATGTCAGTTGCAGCATCATCTCCTTCTGTAAAGTCTATCCCATCCATATCTTCAGAGAAATTCTCTGAGTAAGAAGCCATATTGGTGATGAAGGGGTAGGTGTAATTGCCAGAAGGGTCTACAACTGCATTAGCTCTAGCTTTTCCTTTTCCTTTCTTCCCTTTCTGTGCAATTCTTCTCTCAGCATTCCTAGATGTCTGGGATTTATAAGGTGGAGGCTGTTGAGGCCTTCCAGGATGCTGAGGTCTCTTCTGGTAAGAACCAGAAGGTTGTGGATGAGGCTGGCACTGTAAAGATCAGCAAGATTCGATAGAATGTCCACTCTTCTTGCAATGGGTGCAGAAAAGGGTTTCGGGGGCATGCCTTACAGTAGATATTCTGTTGGCTAGGCCAGGTGGATGGGAAGAGACTCAGTTCGCAAGAGAACCAGTGGATCAACGAAGGTTGACTTCCAATAAGATCTTTGGAAGGATCTCATCTGGAGTGAATTTGGAGGCTTCTACTGTATGAATCACTGTTGAAACCAGTGGATCGAAGGAATCTGGTAGAGCGGATGTTACGCTTGCGTGGAGTTATCCAGCAAGGTCAAAGGTTCAACTACAAGTCCTGAACCAATGAAAGCAACTAGTCGAGCACACACTCTGAGGTGTAGTGCGAGGACACAAGAGGATCTCTGTAACTGCAACAAGCAGTCTCGAGGAGGCCAGACAACTACACGTAGATTATGTAGAACTAGCTGAGGAATAGTGATACAAGCCCAAGCATTTATATACTAGGCAGTTCTAGAGATATGACTAAGAATTGGCCGTGATGGTGTCATCTATAGTGACTACTTGAGATACTACATCTGGGAAGGTGGAACACGAGGTGATGCGAGAGAATCACCTTGGGAGAAAAGGGTCCAAAAGAGAGATGGGTGCATCAAGATTAGAGGGAAAAATGGGAGGCATAGTGACAGTGGTCGAACCACTAGGAAGATGACTATCAGAAGATGACACAGTATCAAAAGCATAGGTTTTAGGAGAGGAAAAACTCATCAAGGTAGCCTGGCGGATTTGTCGACACCAGGGAGTAGCATTTCTCGTAACAATACCTCCAAAGTAGACCGGAGGCCCTGCCTCCGAATTCCATACTTCCCTAGGAATGTGCCAGGTAGAATTAGGCCGCACTTCCATCGGAAGGGGAAAGGGAATTCCTATTCTGTGGGCAAGCTTCCACAGGGTGCGCCACACTATGACAGATTCGGCAACGATGTTCTGGATAGTTGTATTGAGCATGACCGGGTGCCGGTACCCTGCAAATGGGGCAGGTGTATTCCGGGCAATTCAGGCGATAGTGTCCACTGACTCCACAGGTGTAGCAATAGGCGGTGCAAGTCGATCCAGCAGGGAGGTGAGCGACGAAGTCGATGAGGGAATTAAGGAGGGGTTGGAGAAGTTGATTGTCTGCGTCTCTATGTGCAGCTGCTCATTGGGTTCTAGATCAAGCATGGGGAGGAGGAATGGGGAGTGGGTCTTCATTTCCTGGGAAAGGGGTTCCGGTTCTGTGAAAGATGGGGGTGAATTCACCTCCTGCCACACCCTCAGAAATCGTGGTGGAAGGGCGTGAGATGGGGGAGATAGCCATGGTGGGATCGGGATGAGTAGATGTGGATTCCTCAGAGTTATCACCTTGCAGTCTTCTGAGGGCAAGCGAATGAGAGATGAATCCCGGACCAAGAAAGTCATGGATTTGCAGCATGGAGAGGGATTGTAGGATCAGCCACATGATGCTATGCATGGGTTGGGCCGGGAGTTGGTGAATGAGTACGATGACGCCGTGTCTGACGATCAACTCCAGGATGTAATCTCTCATTTGCGATAAGGCTAGTCAAGAGAGGGCGAATGGAGCTGCCAGCATAGAATCGGTTGGCAAGTGTTCCGTCTGCTGTGCGAATGCATGGTAGTGATGGTAAAGGTTGAGAAGGAGCAGAAGAAACTCATGATTCTCAAACTTGGGCAGGGTATTGATAAGGAGGACCAGATGGACATCTTGAAAGACTTTCTCTAACGCCTCCCATAGATGTGGTTTAGACAGTCGGTGGAAGCGGTAGATTTCTGCATAAGCCAGCTCCTCCCAATGGTCTTTGCGATAAGTTTCGAGGGGATCAGTCAGAGTGGTGGGAATGGGGATGAGGTTGATGGGGGGAGTCATGTTGGGAAAGGGTGTGGGGTTGCAATTATTCCAGGTCCGCCCATCTACTATTTAACATCGGCAAGTCCACCAAATGCTCCACTTCTGGTCCTGTCACTGTTACAAGAAATGCCACACTCTCTAGACCGGCAAGACGTGGAACGACCTTGATAAGTCTCGCTTCTCCTTCTTCTTATGTTTATCGTCTTCAGACTACCTCTGATAGTCATCTTCGTTCGATTTCCTACCCGATCCCTATGCCCCCTCAGTTTAACCTTGATCCTGATGCACCCATTTCTATATCGGACACTCCTCTCCTAAGATGATTCTCTCGCATCATCTCGTGTTCCTCCCTTCCCCTGGTTACCGCAGTATCCTGTCATGATAGATGACTCCCTAGCGGCCGATTCTTAGTCATACGAGATATCCTCGCAGTATATAAGGATTCGTGACTTGTATTCTTACGCTCCAGCTAGTTCTATGCAATCTACGTGTAGTTGTCTGGCTTCCTCGAGACTGCTTGTTGCAGTAAGAGAGACCCTCCTCACGTGTCTTCGCACTACACTTTGAGTGTGCGCTCGACTAGTTGCTTTCATCGGTTCTGGACTTAAGGTCGAACCTTTGACCTTGCTGGATAACTCCACGCAAGCGTAACAGTCACTGCCCTCCAGTTTCTGTCCTGTGGCACTACCACCCGTTGTTGTTGGCTGAGCAGCGTGATCAGTGCCTATTTTGATCCAGGTCCCCAGTGTGGGGGTCCCCACCCACTATCGTTCTTGCCCTGCTTCTATGGACCTGTCACCCCATGACAGGTATAGGAGGGCCTTGTCCCAGACATGTACTTCGACTACCCAGAACCTCGACTTTTCCGCAAGGTCATGGATCAGGTGGACTATGTAAACTAGTAGGAGGGTGGTGGCTATGAGGAGGACCTCATAGAAGTCAATGGAGAATTGCATAATGATGCAGGGGTGGATGATGGGCGGTGATGGTAGTAGAGGCTGTAAGGCTGGGGAGTTTCGACACCAGAGGTGGCTTTTTATAGAAGGGTTGGCTGTGCACAGACCAAGGGATCGTATCAAACCGGGACTGCGGAATCAGGGTCATCAATTTGGGTGAATTTGGGTTTCCTATTGTGGAAAGGCCTCTGGGTGTTTTACTTGGTAATCTCGGAGTATTTTCCTTGCATTGGATAGATTAATGGCAGGTTCCCAGGTATTTTCGGCTGACGAGTACCCTTTCCATTTGACCAAATATCGCCTTCGTCCGAACATTCCTCAATGGGCGAGGATTGCTTCTACCTCGTATTCCTCTTCTCCTTTGATTTTGTCAGGTGGGGGTTGAATGAAATTGGGGCCATGTTCGACGGTCTCGATGTAGGGAGTGAAGAGGGAAGCATGAAAGACAGGGTGGATTTTCCAGGATGAGGGAAGACGGAGTTGGAAAGAGATGGAGGAAATGACTTTTTCGATTTCAAAGGGGCCTTCTCATTTAGGGGCGAGTTTCCTAGATGGATAGGGAATGCGTAGATTCTTCCCTTCCAGCCAGACTTTGTCTCCAACCTTGAAGGGTTTATACTTGGACCAGCTTCTTTCTTTTTGTTGTGGTTGAGCGGTGATGTGCGTGGCTTTAGCCTCTTTTCAAGCGTTATCAAGGATGGACATCCTGGATTCGAGTGTGGGGAGGAAGGTCTTTCCGATAGTTGGATATGCTCGAGGTTCGTACCCCATCATGAGCGAGAACGGGGTTGCTTTAGTGACTGAATGGGTAGCAGAATTGTGAGCGAATTCGGCCATTGGAAGAAGGTCATGCCACTTAGCAGGGTTTCCATTACAGAATATTCGCAAATAGGTTTCTAGTTCCTGGTTGACACGTTCTGTTTCTCCATCGGTCTGTGGGTGATAAGCGGTGGATAGGGCCAGGTCGTATTGTAAGAGTCAGGCTAATTCCCTTGCGAAAGCAGATGCGAATTGAGGACCTCTGTCCGATATTACGTGGTCATGGAGGCCGAATCTGGGGAATACATTTCTGAAAAAGAGTTTGGCTACTCCTGCCACATCGATCGTTTTATTGCAAGGTAGGAAAATCACCCCC
Organism: Boletellus aff. lepidospora; assembly: GCA_038094175.1. NCBI lineage: Eukaryota > Fungi > Basidiomycota > Agaricomycetes > Boletales > Boletaceae > Boletellus > Boletellus aff. lepidospora. The sequence continues at coordinate 13,960 of JBBPTT010000563.1, forward strand.
TTTGTAAGACTATGGTCGACCACGACCAGTACAGAGTCAAAACCAGTGGAAGGCAGAAGATCTGTGATCAGATCCATAGAAATGTTTTGGAATGGTCGGTCCACCTCCATAGGGTTGGGAATGGGTGGCGGGGCTGTTGGATGAGTGTTGACCTTGTTTGCTTGACATACTGTGCATCCGTGAATAAACTTTCATATGAAGGTTGAACCAGTAATCCCGCTGGAGTAAGGATAGTGTTCTGAAATATCCACCATGCCCTCCAGCAGGGGATTCATGTATTTTAGTGACTAATGTCTGTCACTGTGATTCAGGGATAAAGAGACGCCCCTTGAAATACAACATCCCATCCTCCCATTTCCAATCATTGGCACTGGCTTGAGGGAACAGTGAAGAACCCATTTGAGCTGCCGCAACAGCGTTCTTTGCTAAGAGATCTTCTTTGGTTGAGAGGATTATCTTTTCTCGTATTGCGAGATCGATAAGGTTGATGAAATGGTCATCGGGGATCAGAATGACATCCTGGTTGTCACTGTTAGTGTCTATCTCCTCTTTTCTGGATAAGGCATTGGCAGGGGCCATTTTGTTTCCAGGGAGGTTTTGATATCAAATATCAAAATCTTGTAAGAACAACATCCATCTTGCTTATTGTCGGGATAGTTTATGGGGTTGTTTAAAGTATGCCAGGTTCTTGTGATCTGTCTGAATCATCACCTGGTGTTCTGTTCCCGATAGGTAATGCCTCCACTCCTCCAATGCTCGTATGACTGCTAGTAACTCCTGGTTGTAAATGTCATAATTTTGTTCTTCGGGAGAGAAGGTTCTGGAGAAATAAGCGCACGGATGGAGATCTCCGTTTCCATTGGCTTGCATAAGGACTGCTCCTGATGCTGTGAGTGAAGCATCGGTCATGACTGTAAAGGGCTTGGTGGAATCTGGCATTCTAAGGATGGGTTTGGCCATAAAAGCTTTTTGTAGGGTTCTAAAGGCTTTTTCACATTCTGGTGACCAGTTCCAGTTAACTCCTTTCTTGGTAAGCTCATGGAGGGGTCGACTGATCCCGGAGAAGTCGGGGATGAACTTCCTATAGAAATTGCAAAATCCAATGAATGAGCGGATTTGCTTTACTGAGGTGGGACTATTCCAGTCCTTGATGGCCTTGAGTTTTCCAGGGTCCAGAGTGATCTCACCAGGTTGGACTATCATTCCAAGGTAGTCGACTTCAGTGACGTTGAAGGAGCATTTGCTTAGTTTGAGGAATAGGTCATTATCCATCATTCGTTGAAGGACCCTACGAGTTCTTTCCGTATGTTCCCCCAGTTGCTTAGAAGCGATGATTAGATCATCCATATATATAATTAGCCATCCTTCCGCAATCATATCAGCGAATACGTGATTCATGAGGGCTTGGAATGTGGCTGGGGAGTTGCTTTGTCCAAAGAACATGACTGTTGGTTCAAACAGTCCTACTGGTGTGATGAAAGCAGCCTTCCATCAGTCTGGAGGGTGGATCAGCACATTGTTATATCCCCATTGGATGTCCATCTTAGTAAAGATGGTGGCGTCCTTTAATTGATCTACAAGTTCAGAGATGCGAGGAAGTGGATAAGCATTTTTGACAGTATGCTCATTGAGATATCAGTAGTCTTGGCATGGGCGCAGGCCTCCGTCCTTCTTTGGTATGAAGAAGAAGGGTGATGCTTGTGGCGATTGCAAGGGTACAATAGTTCCCTTCTTTAGATTTTCATCAACAAACGTTTTGCATGCTTCCAGTTTCTTGGGGTTTAGCGGATAGACTTTGGCTACCTTTGGCACAAAGGTGTCCTTTAGGTCGATATGGTGGTTATACTTCCTAGATGGGGGAAGTTTGCCTGGCGGAGGTTCCTCGAATACTTTTCGGAATTCTTCAAACTCAGGGGGAAGGACAGTTTCCTTTTTGTTTGCCATTTCAGCTTGGGCGATCTCGGTGGAATGGGTTATCTTCTGGACCAATTCTTGGGCAATATGGGCACTTGGATCTGTTGATAGATAGCGCAAGAGATATCACTGTTCGATGTGGTCCTGTGAATGCAATATCGGGTCGATGGATTTAGGGATAGTGATCTTGCCTTTGGTCCAATCAATCTTGGGGTTTACTAATCTTAACCAGGACATTCCTAGTATGATATCCTCTTCTCCACTGTTGATGACAAGGAATGTCTGGTCTTCCAGTAGTAACGATTTGATAGTTAGGGAGAGGGTTACTTTCCTGTGTATCTGTTACAAGAAATGCCACTCTATCCAGACCAGTGTGACGTGGTATGACTTTGATGAGTTTTTCTTCTCCATCTATCTATGCTTCTAGCCTAGTGATGTCTTCTGATAGTCACCTATATTCGGATACATATCCAACCCCTATGCCACCCCAGTTTAGCCTTGACCTTGATGTGCCCATTTCTATATCGGACATTTCTCTCCTAAGATGATTCTCTCGTATCATCTTGTGTCCCCCTTTCCCCTGGATACTGCCATCTCCTTGTAATGACGGATGACTCCTCACCGGCCGATTCTTAGTCATAGCAAGTAGTCTGGCAGTATATAAAGACCAATGACCTGTACTATTATTCCTTAGCTAGTTCTACGCAATCTACGTGTAGTTATCTGGCCTCCACGAGACTGCTCGTCGCAGTTAGTGAGAACCTCTCGTGTCTTCGCACTACACCTCAGAGTGTGTGCTCAGTTAGTTGCTTTCATTGGTTCAGACTTGATGTCGAACCTTTGACCTTGCTGGGTAACTCCACGCAAGCGTAACAAAAGAACTAGCTCTATTCTCGTCCCTGCTTTTCAGCAGAAGGACTCTAGTCAACAACCACAAAGTCATCTTCAGGAGGAAGATTGGACCTACTAGAACCTGTGTTCATTCTAGCCGCCACTACCATATTGAGGTTGGTAAACATTATCGTCGCTACAGTCACCCTGTACGCCGGACTATTCCGCCGACCCCGACTCACTTAAAGAAGACTACCCCCTGCTGGAAGAGCAGAGGGAGCAAAACTAGACCGCCACGTCTCGATCCAGAATAAGACTGCCTGAGGACTCTGATCACGAGGAAGACCACTATACTGCCAACTCCCCAGCCCCACAACCAGGAAGAAGAAGAATTCCCAGAAGCTCCCAACTTCCCCCTAATCCCTTCCCACTGCCAAGAAGACTTCACCGACCATCACAAGCATCTCCTGCACCCCCAGTCATCTCCGTCACCCCAGAACCAACAGAACATACCAGATTCTCTACCCCAAGAGAACCTTCCCCTATTGAGTTATCTCCTCCGATTACTGCTATCATGATCCACCAACCTGCCACACCAGCACCCACCATACCAGCCACGACCACGACGGTAGTGCTACCTACTCCAAAAAAATCGGAAATCAGAGCAGGATGTCCAGAATCCTTCAGCGGAAAGGCGGAGGATGTGAAAAGATGGTTTCGGGCGATGAAAGCATACTTCATGCTCAATCATGAAGTCTATGACGAATTGGCACAGATCGTCTTCCTCCTCAATAACATGAAGACTGGAATGGCAGCAACGTTCGCAGAAGCATGGTATCAGAAACTGGATGATGCGGCACAAGGGAAGATCAATGTCACCTTTAACGAACTGAAGAAAGATTTCTTCACAACCTTCTCCCCAGGTGATGCCCAAGCTGATGCACGATCCAAGCTTTACGCTTTGAAACAGGGCAGGGGGACGTTCCCCAACTTCAGAGCTCAATTTGAGCTACTAGTGGCCAACGCGGGCATGGGACATCAAGACACGATCTTAATAGATCTACTCAGGGTAGCCGTAAATGGGGATATAGTAAACCTGATGACAGCAGTCGACCCAGCCCCAGAGAAATGGGTAAAGTGGATGGAGAAAGCTGCCCAATTTGACCAAATCAGGACTAGAACTCTACTCCTCAGAGCTGGCCAAGGACAACCAAATGCGTCAGGATCTTCCCACAGATCTCACAAAGACCCCTATGCAATGGATGTAGATGCCATTCGACTATCACCAACAGAACGAGTGGAGCATTTCCGGAACAACAAATGTTTCGTCTGTCACAAGGTTGGATGTTCAACCAGAAACCATAAGAGGGATGGAAGTTCCTTCAGAGGAAGGAGCTTTGGACAAACTAATAGGAGAGTACCGTTTTCTAACAAACAAACACCTACTACTTGTATGGTACAAACTGAAAACACGGTAGAAAAGTTCTTCACCAAGCATAACAAAGTCACTCCTGAAGAAGCAGCCAAAGTACTAAACCTATGCTTTGACGAAGAAGAAGAAGAAAGTATCCCAGCCAATAAAGAAGACTTGGGTTTTTGAAGGGGAAAGGTGTTTCAGTGTCATCAATCCCCATTACCACTATTCCTGTACTTGTATCTCCAATTGCAGATCGAGCAATCTGAATCCCCGCTCTCCTACAAGAAGAAAAGACAGGAAAAACCGCTGAAATATCTGCACTAGTGGATAGCGGAGCAAGTAATTGCTTCATAAACAAGAACCTGGTGGAACGACTCGAACTAGAAACCAGAAAACTGAAGGTACCCATAAAAGCGACCAATGCCAATGGAACAGAAAATGAAAACGGATTAATATGAAGGAAAGTTACACTTACACTGAGTATGGAAAACCTACTTCTAGAAAAGCAGGATTTCCTCATTATCAACTGCGGAAAGGAAGAAGTAATTCTAGGGATGACCTGGTTACGGCTGGTCAATCCGGAAATAGACTGGGCAAAAGGAGAAATCATTCTTCCCAAAGCAGTAAAACCTATTCACCATTCTTCCAACCAAATCGAACAAAGATATCTCCTATGATATCTGACACTAGACCCAGATACCCATATCCATCAAGAAGTAATCCAGAAATTAACCCATTCCACTGAGATCACACAAGCAGAAATGGTCAATAAGAAGGAAACGGTCCTCCCTCCTGAATTTGAAGAATTCAGACACGTGTTCGAAGAACCTCCATTAGGCAAACTCCCTCCATCTAGGAAATACAATCATCATATTGACCTCAAAGATACCTTTGTACCAAAAGTAGCCAAGATCTATCCACTGAACCCCAAGGAACTGGAAGCCTACAAAACGTTTGTTGAAGAAAACCTAAAGAAAGGAACCATAGTACCATCACAATCACCCCAAGCCTCACCTTTCTTTTTTGTACCTAAGAAAGACGGTGGTCTTCGTCCCTGTCAAGATTATTGGTATCTAAATGAACATACCATCAAAAATGCCTACCTCCTACCTCGCATTTCTGAGCTCGTAGACCAACTGAAAGATGCCACCATCTTCACTAAGATGGATATCCGATGGGGATACAATAATGTACTGATCCATCCCCCCGATCGATGGAAAGCCGCCTTCATTACACCCATCGGATTGTTCAAACCAACAGTTATGTTCTTTGGACAAAGCAATTCCCCAGCTACATTCCAAGCCCTTATGAATCATGTATTTGCTGACATGATCACCAAAGGATGGTTAATCATATACATGGATGATTTGATCATCGCTTCTAAACAACCTGGGGAACACACCGAAAGAACCCATAGGGTCCTTCAACGAATGATGGACAACGACTTATTCCTGAAACTAAGCAAGTGCTCCTTCAACGTCACAGAGGTTGATTACCTTGGAATGATAGTTCGACCAGGAGAAATCACTCTTGATCCAGGAAAACTCAATGCTATCAAGGACTGGAATAGCCCTACCTCAGTAAAGCAAATCTGCTCGTTCATTGGATTTTGCAACTTCTATAGAAAGTTCATCCCTGACTTCTCTGGGATCAGCCGACCTCTTCACGACCTCACCAAGAAAGGGGTCAACTGGAACTGGTCTCCGGAATGCGAAAGCGCCTTCAGAACATTGCAAAGGAAGTTCATGTCTAGACCAGTCCTTAAGATGCCCGACTCTACCAAACCCTTCACAGTCATGACTGATGCTTCACTCACGGCATCAGGAGCAGTTCTTATGCAAACTGACGGGAATGGAGACCTTCATCCTTGTGCATACTTCTCCCGAACCTTTTCTCCCGAGGAGCGGAATTATGACATCTATGATCGAGAATTGCTAGCCGTCATACGGGCACTGGAGGAATGGAGACACTATCTGTTGGGAACAGAACATCAGGTGACAATCCAAACTGATCATAAAAACCTGGCATACTTTAAACAACCCCATAAGCTATCCTGACAACAAGCAAGATGGATGTTATTCCTCCAAGACTTCGATATCCGCTACCAAAATCTCCCAGGAAACAAAATGGCCCCCGCTGATGCCCTATCATGAAAGGCGGAGGTAGATACCACTGCCGATAATCAGGACGTAATTCTTATTCCAGACAACCACTTCATCATCCTCATCGATGCTGCGATTCGAGAAAAAGTGGTTCTCTCTACCAAAGATGATCCTCTGGCAAAGAATGCCATCGTGGCGGCTCAGATGGGTTCTTCCCTCTTTCCCAGAGCCACTGCCAATGATTGGAAGTGGGAGGATGGGATGTTATACTTTAAAGACCGTCTCTTTATCCCTGAATCACAACGACAAGTGTTGGTCACTAAGCTACATGAATCCCCTGCAGGGGGACATGGTGGATATTTCAGAACCCTATCCCTACTCCAACGAGATTATTGGTGGCCAGGGCTCTCCACGTTCGTATGAAAATTTGTTCTTGGATGCGCCGTATGTCAGGCAAATAAGGTCAATACCCACCCTACGACACCACCACCCATTCCCAACCCCATGGAAGCCAACCAACCATTCCAGAATATTTCCATGGATTTAATAACCGATCTACCAATCTCTGCCGGTTGCGATTCTGTACTGGTCGTGGTCGACCATGGCCTTACAAAGGGAGTAATTTTCCTCCCTTGTGTTACGCTGAACGCACACCGAGTGTCGTATCAGCAACCTGTAGTCGGGCGGACGCTCACGAAGAGGTCACAGCGTCCAGACTACCTAGGAGATCTCGAAGAACTGAGGGGGCTCGAGGGATGCTCGAGTATCGAAGAACTGAGAGGTCGGAGAGCTGAAGACTAAGTCGAAAGGACTACGAGCGAAGCTCGTGGACTGAGAGTGAAGCGGCGGGACTGCGAGCGTAGC
>JBBPTT010000564.1:0-21082 GCA_038094175.1 Boletellus aff. lepidospora
ACGGACGAAGGGGAGGAGGGAGGGTATATGTGGTGGGTATGGCGGGGAGGGCGAGGAGGAGGAGGAGGAGGAGCAAGTTGATGTGGAGAGGCGAGCACAAGTTTTTGTACGTGATCGTCTTCACACGCGGCCGTCTCGTGCACACAATGTGTCTGACAACGCGGGACGATTCAAAGTACAACACGAGTCCACTACCAGCCTAATCCTCCCCGTTCGCGTCGAACAAGTAGTTTGCTGCCAGCTCCTCGTTCTTGTCGCACGCAAAGTACGCCTCAATCACCGCCTCCCGAGAGAACCCGAGCGCTTGGAGCTGCTCTCCGTCAGCAACCTGTCGTGCCCCACGCCCCCCACGACTCACCCGTTCAATCGCGGCTTGCTCTTCTGGCGTGACGTTCACAACCTGCACCCCAGGGAGTCCCTCTCCTTCAGCCTCGCTCTCCTCCCCGCCCTCGCTCAAAAAGCTCAGCAGCGCCTGCGGGTTTTCCGCAAAGAGATGCGCTAGCTGTGGATTCGCTGCAGCAAGCTGCTGGACGATGGGCTGAATATATGCAGGGTTCTGTGCCACCAGGTCGCGCAATTGCGCCACGTGAGAGCTGTCTCGAAGCGCCGACAGGCCCGGGCCACCCAAGCCAGCCCCGGGGCCCAGCCCGTGTCCGCCCTGCTGCTGTCGCTGCTGTGCAAGCTAAACGAAGAATCGGGCAGACAAGAGTGCGCTCCAAGGAAGTTACGAGCATACCTGAAACAGATTCTGGGGTTGTCCAGGAGTGGGGGCTGGCGCGGACGCGACGGCGGGGGGAGGTGCTGGTTGGACTGGTGCAGCAGCCGGTGCAGGCCCCTGTTCAGGGACAACCTGTTCCGGAATACCCTGTTATCACACGAATGGGATTCAGGCGTGTTCCCTGCATATAGCCCGTCCACTCACATTGAACAGGTATTCGACGGCACGCTCGGGGTTATTGTAGCTCGCTCGCAGGGCACGCACGACTTGGTCTCGCTCGAAACCCATTTCCATTATATTCTGTATCGTACTCTGGAGCACGTCCCCGGTCAGAAAGTCGCCCACCACGAGCTCAGTCGTCCGAGCGGCGGAATTGGGCGTAGCGGACGGGGGAAGTGCAGGTGCTGGGGGTTCCGCAGCGACTTCGGGTGCTGCTGGTGCAGCAGGTTGTGCTGGAGGGGGCGCAGTGATGGGTACGGTGGATGGAGAAGAAGAGGAAGGAGCAGGCGTAGTGAAGGTTGGCTTGGGCTAGATTGCGGGAGAGGTGAGATGGATCGGATCAAAAGAGAGGCTAGCGTGATACCTTTGCAACCATGAGTACCAAGAAGTCCTTTTCCTTGATCTCGCATGATGCTACAGTCTTGGAATCGGGAAGCACTCGGCCTGATCACGACGGATGGGTAAGTGAGTACGAGATCGAGAGACGAGCGAACCAGCATAGATCAGCTTTTGCGTGTCGACCGGGTGGCCTTGGACCTCCAAGATCTTTTCCTTGAGTTTTCCTACGGTATCTTCACCGTCAGCGTCGATCTGAAGGCATGCTCAACGTCGCCATCAGAGCGGGTGCCGCCGTGGTTACCTGGAAGACCTTTTGCTGCAACGTCTTTATCGTTATCTTCATTATGGACCAGAGCAAGGTCTCAACGTCCCCCCGGCGTGACGTATGCGTAATCGTGGTCACGAGGTGTCACGTCACGCATACAGAGTGTCCGGGGTACTGATCGGCACGCAGTGGAGGGCCGGAAGCGGCGCGGCGAGGCGAGGCTGAACGAGCACGACGACGACCTCGCGCGCGATGGAGCCAGTTCACGGCGACGAGTACCTGCGCAAAATTGCTGCGTTCATCCGGCTCAACGAGCGGGGTCTCGCAGAGGCCGGCTCACGACGTCGCCGCCGTCACCGCACCACTTCCTCCCAGCCCTCCTCCGTATTCAACCCCATCAGCTGGTTCATGCCCACCGACACCCACCAACCGCCCCCACCTCGCCCTGTGACATTTTCCATCGATACACACCGTCTGTTCTATGTTCTTATGCGTGTCGAGTCGGTCGGAATCGATGTCGGCTCTCTCGACGTCACCGTCGATAACCCCTCCAAGCCGATGCATTACACGCACATTGATATCGGCTCAGCCCCCGACAAATCAGAAACCCTTTCGCTGGCCTCCTTCCGCTCTTCGTTGTCCGCCGTCTCCGGTCTCTCCTTGGGCACCAGCTGGTGGAGCCGGCCCGAACAACAGAGCATTGATGCTGAGCTCAAATACATTTACAGCAGCTTTACCAAGATTCCCGCTCTCCTACTCAAGGCTCCCGGACGCAAGGTCATCGCCGAACTCAAAGACGATCCTCCGAATCAGAGTGCGCTTCCGCTTGACGCTTTCAAGAACCTCCAGTTTCTCGAGATGGTCGACATTGACCCTCGTACGTTGATCGGTTGGGACAGGCTCGCAGAATCCCTTCGTAGCCTGACTATCAAGCGGAGTGGGTTGGAGGACGTTACCGATATATTCATCGGGGCAGTACTTGATGACCAAGTTCGCAGGGAGGGATCACACGAGAGCCAGAGATCGAGACGGATTCCTCGCAGGCAACACTCTTGGGTAAGCACACCACTGCCCGACTCCGTCCCCGAGGACGTTGAGGAGGTGGCCACTGTCTCACCCCTGCTTCCTTCCCCCTCGTCCGTCCTCCCATCCTATACATGGGGGGTGCTTAAACACCTGTGCCTGGCCGACAACGCGCTCACGTTCTTGCCAACGGACCCACTTCCATACCTTGTCTCTGTAACGCACCTCGACCTGTCATCGAATCTTCTTGTCTCTGTGCCGCATGGGCTGTCTGTCCTGCATAATCTTGTTTCGCTCAATCTCGCTGACAACATGATCGATTCTGTTCTGGGAATCTACACACACCTCGGACAGGTTCTCCAGTTGAACGTCTCCGGTAACCGTCTCGAGTCTATCTGTGGTCTCGAACGGCTCATGGCGCTAGAGCGGGTAGACCTCCGTTTTAATCACATTGATGAGAGTGCCGAGGTTGGACGTCTCGCGGCGCTTCCCAACATCGGAGCAGTGTGGATCGAGGGAAATCCGCTGACGGAGATAGAGGACAACCATCGCGTTGCGTGCTTCGAGTTCTTTTACAAGGAAGGCAAGCCGGTCACACTGGATGGCACAGGTCCGACGTTCTACGAGCGACGGGGGCTTACGCCCATTGCAGTGGGGCAGATGGATTCTGCGAGAGACGTGCCCATACCGGCATCGCCTCCTGTGGTTCCGATAGGGTGCGCAAAGGCCAAGGGGCGTTATGGCATGGCAACAGACGGGGTGACCTCACCAACGAGGGCGGTTGCCGTTTCGGGGAAGCCCAAGAAACGCAAAGCGAAACGTATCGTCGATCTGAACGGAGATGGAGAACGGCAGGCAGGGTCTCGGCCAGCGTCGGTCGCTGCCAGGACGCCACGCGCGTCGTCTGCGTCGCCGCAGAGGCCCAGCCCGCTGTCGCCGCCCGGCCACTGGCGATCGCAATCGGTGTTTGAGCCACCAGACGGGGAGGAGATGCGGGAGGGGGAGGTGTACCGGGCGCGGATTGAGGCTCTGCGGACGGACATGGGGGACGGCTGGCTCAAGGTGTTTAGTCAGAGCCAGGCGGGGGCATAAGGACAGGGTACCATGTACGGGGTGACCGGGGTCTGGTCCGCGAGTATATCGAGAGGCGTGTGTCTGCAGCGACGTGTGTGGTTGAAGTTCTCACACCAATCCCGTCCGTCTCCAGCCAGACCCCCGTCGCTCTTTACAGCCCCGTTCATCTCTCTCTCTCCCTTTGCGTTCTAACCAACATGGGTGCCAACCTCTCGAAAACACTCGGTGTGTAGCGAGCACGGCCCCAGCAGCGTCTTCGCTCACCCTCTCGCCCAGGTCGTCTGTTTGGCAACAAGGAAATGAGGCTGCTCATGCTCGGCCTCGATGCCGCTGGCAAGACGAGTATGCCGCTCCCCTGACCCGTGCATGCACTCCCTCACCCGCCGCCACCCAGCCATCCTGTACAAGCTCAAGTTGAACCAGTCCGTGACGACGATACCAACGGGTCCGTCCTCGTCCGTCGACCCGTTCCCCTTGCTCACACGACAGCCCAGTCGGATTCAATGTGGAGACAGTCACCTACAAGAATGTCAAGTTCAACGTTTGGGACGTCGGAGGACAGGACAAGATCCGTCCCTTGTGGAGACACTATTACACTGGCACTCAGGGTCTCGTTTTCGTAGTCGACAGTCAGGACCGGGAGAGAATTGATGAAGCAAAACAAGAACTGCACCGCATACTCAGCGACAGAGAGATGAAGGAATGCCTGCTGCTCGTCTTTGCCAACAAGCAGGATCTTCCGGGTGGTGCGTGGGTCCCTGCATCCGACATTCCTGTCCTGATTTCTCGCCAGCCATGTCACCTGCCGAGGTCACCGAGAAGTTGGGTTTGCACCGCATGCGCGATCGTTCGTGGTATGTTCATCCCAGGTATGCTCGTGTCTGCCCTTGCTCTCTGGCGCGCCTGACCGATGTCGTTACAGTTGTGCAACGACGGGTGAGGGTCTCTTTGAGGGACTTCAGTGGTTGAATCAGAACGTGAAGAAGCGTCAACCATGAACATGCACGTTCGGTGTCTCTCGTCATGCTGCCTGCCATCTCACCCAGTTTGTAGAAGTGATTCTGTCTCTGTCTCATTGATACCCATGTTATGCTATCTCTCTCACGGCCTGCGACGACCCGTTTCTTGCACGCACGACAGACTATCTAATTCTCGCCATGTCTTCCACCTGCACCCGTCTTGCCACGCAGCGAGGACGCTCTTTTTTCAGTTTCGTTGTTCGATCAAAACCCTAGGTACTCTTCTCCCCTCCATCTCTGATGTTGGCCGGTTAGTTTCTTCTCTCGTTTAATGGGAAGCGCTCCCTTGTGCACGTGTGACACTCGCCAAGTGTTGTGAATGTCCCGTCGTCGTCGTCGTGTACATCGTCTGCGAGTTGGATCTGTCGTGGTGTCGAATGTCCTTTTTCGAGGGACCGTCTGATTTGCAAGCATGTGCTTGCCGACGTGGGTCCCATAAATGCGGCCCGTCCCAAGCTCTTTTTCGCATGTCCCTCTCTCTTCTCCGCGCAACCAGACTCGCTCGCTCGTGGCGTCAGCCCCGGGTGGGCAGGAGAGGGCTCGCGTCTGCCGTCCAAGGCTTCACGGAGTCCGTGGGAAGCACACCGCTCGTGAGCCAGGCTGCAGTCCGGGGCCTCTGGAGACTCTCTGACGAGCACGTCGGGTGTTTAGATCTACCTTAGAGCGCTGTCCGAACAGACTGGATACAACATATTCGGCAAGGCCGAGTTTCAAAACCCCGGGGGCAGCATAAAAGATCGTGCCGCCGTCGGGGTCGTCCGGGACGCCGAAGAAAAGGGCCGGTGAGCATCCATCCATTGCCGGCGCGTCTGTTGGTGCACGCACGCGCTGACGTGACCCCCCGAACGTCACAGCATACGACCTGGCGGAACCGTCGTCGAAGGGACCGCGGGGAACACCGGCATCGGTCTCGCCCACGTCTGTCGGTCCAGGGGCTACAGATGCGTGATATTCATGCCCAACACTCAGGTGAGCCGGTTCACGTCGTCGCGCGTCGATGCGACCGACGCCCCCGTCCACAGAGCCAAGAGAAGATCGACCTGCTACGCATGCTCGGGGCAGAGGTACACCCCGTCCCAGCGGTCCCTTTTGAGAACCCCCTGAACTACAACCACCAAGCGCGGGCGTACGCCGACAAACTGGACAACGCCATATGGACTGACCAGTTTGACAACACCGCAAACGCCGACGCGCACTATCTGACGACCGGCCCAGAGATCTGGGCACAGACCGACGGCAAACTCGACGCGTTCGTGTGTTCGACCGGTACCGGCGGAACGTTGGCCGGCGTAGGTAAATACCTGAAGGAGAGGAGCGGCGGGAAAACGCAAGTGTGGCTCGCCGACCCTCCAGGGAGTGTCTTGCACGCCTACGTGTCAAGCGGTGGAAAGCTCATCGAGCGCAAGGGCAGCTCGATTACCGAAGGTCTGCCCTGTGTCCCGTTCGTCGCTCGGTCTCGGTATCGTGTGCTCATGTGGGTGGCTCTGCAGGCATTGGCCAAGGTCGTGTCACGGACAATCTGGCCACTTTTGTCAACGATTTGGACGGATCGTTCACGATTGCAGACGAAAAGTCGATCGTGATGCTGTTCCAGCTCTTGGATACCGAGGGATTGTACCTCGGCGCAAGCTCGGCTCTGAATGTCGTTGCCGCTTTGGAACTCGCGCAAAAGCTTGGCAAGGGTGCGTCCGGTGACCTTTCTTTCCAAGACGGCTGACATGGGGGCGATTGTCAGGGTCGAGCGTCGTCACCGTCTTGTGCGACGGCGCATACCGTTACCAGAGCCGACTCTTCTCTAAGCAGTGGCTGCGGTCCAAGGGCTTGTACGACGTTATACCAGAGCACCTGAAAAAATACGCGGTTTTGGACTAGATAGATGTATTCAAGCATAACTCACTGTGCAACAATGACACGGGTGGTGCACACCCTGTTGAGGAACCCCTCACAGACGATCTACTCAAGTCCGAGAAATAGAACGAGTACTACCATCAGTCGGGTCCCTTGCTGCGAACGGTAATGCGACGGCAACCGTTCAAGCTCGGAGCATCTCGCAAACGACCCTGAGAGATCCCAGTGGTACCATGAACACAGACCATCATTATTGCATTACTTTTAAATTGGTACCAAGTGTTTTCTGATAAAGTATGGCTGGCATAAGTTATAGGTGGGTGTAAACAGTACCGTCTTTCTCCACCTTTTCTCCAAGAGTCCGTATCCTCCCCGTCCTTAATAACGTGCCCTTGACGTCTTTCTCGAAGTCCAATCTAGGTATTGGTACACTCTTACCCAGATCGATTTTACCAAAGTCGACAACGAAATTCGCCAGACGAGGCGCGGTTAATTGAGGGACAAGGGGCGGTGCCGCCACCTCGGTAGTGTCTGCAGGAGGGGTTGAGAGCTGATTACCCAACTGCGTCTGGCCGAGAGCGGGTGCCTCGGCATCCTGCTGATGTTCGTCGTGTAAGGCCCTGGTATCAGTCCCGCCTGACGGAGATCGATGCACCTCTCGTGGGGAGACTTTTGCTCGTTTTCGCGCAGGCGAGTTGGCCTGGGTAGACCGCTGGCGTTTCATGCCCGCCTTTATGCTCGGTGTGTCAGATTCCTCGATGACGCGCGCCTTCCCCTTGCCCTTGGCATTCTCCGCGATACTCTGCGCAGGTGGCCGAGTCGACTCCGAGCCTTTCTGATCCCCCAGGTTGGTATCAGTTCTTTCAGTAGCGCACTTCCCGTTTGTCGAGGTGGTTTCCTGCCTGTCGATGTCGTGTGTCGCCAGGGATTCTGCAAGCATCTTTGACGTGTGTCTCGTCGAATTACCCAGTTTCGCATCTCTAGGCGTGGATGTATCCACAGGCTTAAGCTCCCTCGCAAAGCTTGATGAGAATGCCGGAGGATGCGACAGTGGTCGAGGCTGATATTGCTGCGGTTGCGACTGGGATGATCCTGCACCGGATGTATCGGAATTAGGCACTAAGATTTGAACTGGGTCTTGGTTCGTAGGGTCTGGTCGTGGAGCATGGAGCCCAGGGTGGGGAACCTTCCGCTGGACATTCTTCCGGATACCCATGGGTATTGGCAAGGAGGATGGAAGGGGTAGAGATGAACTGGGAGGTGGCGGAGACGAACGCGGGAGCTGCTGGAAGGAAAGAATGGGGGAGCGAATAGACGTCCCCGGAGAACTGCAAGGGGACAATGAAGAGCGAGGTAACAGCGAGTCCTTGATGCGTTGTGCAGGCGTGGGGGGTTGAAGAGAATGGGTGTCTGAAACAATCGCAGTGTCTACTGTGGCGTGTCCCTCTGTATCAGAGAGCGGGTGTGAACCGATAGGCAAAACGTCTAGTTTGTCATCCTGCTGAGCTCCGTTCTCGGAAGCGGTGAGGTGGGCATTGTCTGAAGGAATAGGGCTGCCCCTGTTTGATGGTGACCAGTTTGATGGCGTACCTTGCCGTTGTAAAGAAGCAGGCGAGGATGTGCGACGTGGCGGTGTGAGACATGCTGAAGACCCACGGTCGCAAGATTCGAGTCGGCTAGCAACATCTAGATGCGCTTTGACAAGGGGTGTATCGGCAGTTGTCACTGCACAGGTGAGACCAGATTGGGACCATTTATCGTGCATGGAGATCCACTTACCTTCAGGTTGTTCTTGTTGTTGTTCCTCCGCTGGTGGCTTGGTTGCAAACTTCCATGGGTTGACCTCGATTCTCTGGGAACTGATATCAATACGTCACAGATGTTACACGAAGCGATTAGCACACCCGCCAGCGTTTAGTATATGTGCGTTTGAAGTCTCGGGGTCGTTCAGGCTTGGGATTAACGGCATCCTCAACGGCTTTGGCAGCCTGACCCTGGGAGACGGGAGCGTGCAGCGAGATAGGAGGGGGGCATGGGGGACACGAGGGCGCCTTTTTGTTCTGGGCCAGCGCTTGCTGTTTGCGAAGTTTCAAAATGTTTCTGAACGAAGGTATTAAATCATGGCGCCAGGTGTATGCGCAGACTTACCCACCCCCGCCGTCCTGACGAAGACCTGAAACCCAGTCTTTCAACTGTTGGTCCGATTCGAGATCACGAGGATTGCCAAACAGGTGCGCTCCCGTGCCTATCAAAGAGACGTAGCCAACCTCGAGCGATATATGGGATGCACGCGTGTTTCCGGGTGCGTTGGAACCAAGAGGGCGCGGAGAGAACATGGGTCGATAGCTGGCGATGAATACAAGGGAAAAACGGCAGTCGATGATGCTACGGCCATGTTTGCTACCCCACGCATTGAGAGAGGTGGTGCAGGGGTAATAGGAGTCCGACCGACCTCTTGAACACGTCTGCGGCATCTTTTGAGATCCGAACGGACACCCTGTTGTCCTTGTCGGATACCCAAGCCCAGACGTAGCTGTCTTGCTGATAAGTGAGGAACTGGCGGGGACTGTCAGGGTCGGCCAGGAGGGTGAGCGGGGACATACGTCTGTAAGCTGGACTCTTTTCTTTCTCGTCGATATTGGGACATTGTAGAGCTGTGCGCCGTGTGTTTCTGCGACGTCGACGAGGTAGTCGCGGATCCACGGACTGGAGATGGACTCGGACATGGCAGTCCAGACGGAGAGGACGCGCACCCTCACGTGACCAAGACGCGCTCCTGCCAGTTGACCTCGTCGCGGCCGCTCGCGTGCACGCTCGCCATGCCACGACGAAAACCACCGCCAGCCGGACGGGCGGACGACCGCTATTCTGCGTACGGGTGTCCCTGCTTTTTGTTCTTCTTGCCATCGGTGACGAGCCTTGCCCTGCTGCAGCGCGTCAGACTCTGCGGAGAGCCAGCCGAGACAGCCTCCGGAGCGATATCAGCCCGGCCAGCTCCTGCCCACCATCATGACCGGCGAAACGCTCGACATCGACGACCCCTCCTCGTCCTCACACGGCCATGACCCGTTCACCGACCCTCACTCGAGACCCAACTCTGTCTACACCGATCGTTCGGACACGCGTCCTCTCTCCCAGTACAGTCAACTCAGTCAGCACTCCAGCAACTCGCTCTCCCAGCCACCGGTGAGCGCCTCCGTCCATATCGTTGGCAGTTCTTTCAGCTCGGCACCCACCGTATACGCGCCATACGCCTCAGCGTCATATAATGGCTCCGTTGACCACTTCCAGCATGATGCGGAAGCGTTTTCTTCCGGTATTCATCCCCGCCAAAATTACCATCCGCCGCGGTCGCGTTCCCCAACCCCATTCGGTGAAGATGAAGACTACAGACTCGACGAGAACAACGTTGCCCACTATACTAGCCGTCCTAGACCCCATGGTCTCAGTCACGGTTCCGAAAAGTTCCATCACGATCACGACTATGACGACCAGTACGACCAGTACGACATATCTCACTACGCGGATGTCCCAGGTGACGAGGGCGAGATCGAAGACGGAGACAGGACACCCTCTCTGTCTCCCTCCATCGAATCCGAGACCCCGATCGAGACCATGCACTTTGGACCCGCGCCCATCGGCCGAGTCCGTCGTCGACTCAAAAAGAAACGTGTTCAACTCACCAACGGAAACCTAGTTGTCGATCTCAGCGTCCCTCCCAAGCTTGTCCTGCCCTACCGCGGGGAGCCAGAAATGACCAAAACCAGATATACTGCCGTTACATGCGACCCCAACGATTTTGAGAAGGAAAAATTCTTTCTTCGTCAGAACGAAAGTGGTCGTACGACCGAGCTGTTTATTGTCATCACTATGTATAATGTGCGTCTTGCGTATCGCCCCGTCGCCCTCTTTGAGAATGCTAACAGGTGATGGCGTTCAGGAGGACGAGCTCTTGTTTTGCAGGACCATGTATGGTGTAATGCGAAATATCGCGCACCTCTGTTCCCGTAAAAATTCACAAACGTGGGGACCAGATGCATGGAAAAAGGTTCGCCCTTTCCCCGAAATCTACTTGCTTCTTCGAGCTGATTCCATAATGCAGGTTGTAGTCTGCATTGTTGCGGACGGACGAAAGAAAGTTCACCCTCGTGTTCTTGACTGTCTGACCCTCCTGGGTGTTTATCAACCAGGAGACCACATGAAAAATGCCGTAAACAACAAGGAAGTAACCGCGCATCTGTTTGAATATACGACTTCATTTGCGCTGGATCCGAACATCCAGTTCAAGTATCCAGACAAGGGCATTGTGCCCACCCAAATCATCTTCTGCATGAAAGAGAAAAACCAGAAGAAGCTTAACAGCCATCGATGGTTCTTCAATGCGTTTGCGCCAATGTTGCAAGTGGGTGGGATAAAGAGGACCCGTGCAAGGCCGAGCTGACCTGTATGACATAGCCGAATGTGTGTGTATTGTTGGATGTCGGCACCTGCCCGGGAAACAACAGCATATACCGTCTGTGGAAGACGTTTGACGTTAACTCGAACGTCGGCGGCGCGTGTGGCGAGATCGCAGCATACAAGGGCAAGAACTGGAAATTTCTCTTGAATCCGCTGGGTGAAGTAACTCGGTCGTGTGGTTTACCTTCCGTGCTAATCGTCCCCGTAGTCGCCGCGCAGAACTTTGAATACAAGTTGAGCAATATCTTGGACAAGCCCACCGAGAGTATGTTCGGGTACATCAGTGTTTTGGTAAATACATCTCCCCCACGTGTCAAACAAGAATTCATGTGTACGCTTAGCCTGGCGCGTTTTCTGCTTACAGGTATGTGTACGGGGATGTCTCAGTGGCATCTGTGACGTTTATCGGCACACAGGTACATAGCTCTGCAGAACAACAAGGATGGTCGCGGACCTCTTGCCTCATACTTCAAAGGCGAGGTCCTCCACGGGAGCGACACGGATATTTTCACGTCAAACATGTGTAAGTGAACAACTCTGCTCGCCTGTTGTTACGCTGACGGAGTGGCAGATCTTGCGGAGGATGTGGGTGACCTACGAGTCAACGCCGAACTCTAAATTCATACTTTCTAGCGTATCCTTTGTTTCGAACTAATAGCGAAATCCAATTCTAGCTGGTATGGTTCTCTTTTCGCTGTCTTCGAAATGCATCCCATCCGTTGGCCCTTCAGGGTGCTCAAATACGTCAAGGGCGCCATCGGCGAGACTGATGTTCCTGAATCGCTCCCAGAGTTTATTTCTCAGCGTCGACGATGGCTAAATGGATCCTTTTTCGCCGCGGTGTATGCCGTTGCGCATGTCGGTCAAATCATGCGTAGCGGACATAGTCCGGGGAGGAAGGTGGCGTTGCTTGTGGAAACCGTGTACAATTGCATCAACATGGCGTTTTCGTGGTTTGGCATCGTAAGTTTGCCACGATTTCCACATCGTGACACTAAGCGGAACCGCCCTAGGGAAACTTTTACATCTTCTTTGTGAGGAGTCTCTTTGCATTTGCTGCGTTGATCGGTCTAACGAATCGGGGAAACAGGCCGTGCTCAGTTCATCCTTGGAGGCTAAATCATTCGGATTGACGAATATCCAATACTTCAACGCAATAGTCCAAGTACGTTTTACGCCCTTTTCGACACGCGACATCCTAACGGGGCATTTTTTTGGAAGTATTTCCTAGCATCCATCATCATTGCCTGCTTTCTCATGTCAATGGGGAATAAGCCGAAACCGTGCGTCCGAGCTTCTGCCCAAGAAGTCGGCGCTGAATTTGGATCCCAGCGCTCATCTGAAATACAAGCTTGCGTCAATTTTTCTAGCCGTCTTGATGGTCTACCTGATTATCGCGTCCGTCCTGTGTGGGATCGCAGCTGCCTCTCAGGCTGGAGGAAGTATCGTGCTATTAAGCGTTGGTGTCACGTACGGAGGTAGGTTGCGATATTGCTTGAGTTGGGGCCGCTCGCTGATGGACGTGAATCGTGGCCATGCAGTTTACGTCCTAAGTGGACTGCTTGCGTTCGATCCATGGCATCTCTTGACAAGCTTTGTGCAATACATGTTGCTGACTCCGACATACTTTTGCATTTTGAGCGTGTAAGTGGGACTTGCCTTTCGATTGAAAGGGTTCGACCGACCTTTGTGTGCATGATAGATATGCGTTCTCGAACCTAAATGACGTGTGTGTTCCTTGTCTTGTCCGCGCGTGCCTCGTTTACCCCGTTTTATGCGTGTTAGATTTCGTGGGGGACGAAACAAGATGCGTTGCCCAACGCTGATCTCGGAGCTGCTGTGCAAGACTCCCATTCTCAAGTGGACATCAAGATGCTCGCAGAGGCGGCCGACGTAAACGGAATCTACGAAGAAGCCCTCGACTCGCTGCGCGCCGCCAAGTTTGCGGACGTTGCGAACGCCAAGGGAGGCGCGAAGAGCAAGCAAGGCCCGCGAGCAAAGACAAAGCCCAAAGTGATGAGCGAGTGGGAGAAGGAACAGGCTGCAATGGACTACTACGCAAACGTGAGGACGAACGTGCTGTTGACGTGGGTGCTGTCGAACGTGAGCGGGTGTTCGTTTCCGGGATGTTGCTGCTGAACAGGGGTGTAGGGCGTGCTCCTTTTACTGATTCTGTCGGGTGCGGACTCTTCGAGCACATTTAGTTCGGACGCGGGTGTGTCGCGGACCAAGGGGTACTTGATGTTCATCTTAGCGTTCGCTGCGATCACGAACTTGGTGGTGAGCGTCGTTTCCTTTTCAAGGATCGCCAGGAATGTGAGCTGACAGCACGTCGAAGCGTTTGGGAGGATCGACGTTGTACCTTTTGACAAGGATATTTACGCAATAGAAGGAGCGACGAAATCCCTAGAATATTCCTGCCTACCACTGGTCGTGTACGATAGAGTACAGTACATGCACGCGAGGCCAATCAGGGCTGCGTCCGACATGGAGTGCCTGCCTCGTGCGACCGGACTTGTCTTGCGCCAAAATTGTGTTTCAAGCAAAAAGGTAATCATAAAACGAACCTTTATTTGCACCGACGGCCCCGGCGAGAACCTTCTTGTCGTTCTTGGCTTTCCGCCGCCTTGCGCCCGGCTTGCGAGCGGCAGGCAGCCGACGCGGGGATCTGCGAGCTGGAGAAGGGGACGAAGCGGAGCGAGGATACGACGTGCGCAAGCGATCCCGGTCGGCGCGGGCACGGGAAGGCGTCGGGTTCTCGCGTCGCCCCTCGAGCGCAACCGCGGCGTCGAGAAGGGATCGAGCTCGCGTGGCGACGACAGACGGCAAAAGCATCGCGTCTCCCGCCGACGGCGTCGCGAGATCGCCCTCAAGCCCGGCGTGTGGGGAGGGGGAGAGCGATTCCGTTGATGCCGCAAAACCAGGATCGTCCATGTCGTTCTCCGAATCGATGGCAAAGTCGGATCCACCGAGGACAGACCAGGAAGCAGGGGAAGTAGCACGAGATTCTTCAATGTCCGAGAGCGAGCGAGTCCCGATGGGTGGGTCGCCGGGGACGGAATCGGTGTCAGAGGCGTCGGTATGGTTGTAGTCGGAGCCATCTGGCGTGTTAAAGTCGGAAAGGGTGGCATCGGAGACATCGGTCACAGGAGGGGTATCTAGCGTTTGAGAGGTTGCGGTGGCATGGAAATCTGGGCGAGTGATATCGGGACGGAGGAGGTACGTGAGACGGTGGCCGTCGGTTTCCTTGCCTACTGGCGGCGTGAGCAGGCGAGGGATGGACGATGAGGAACGCACTGAAGCTAACGACACCGTACCACCGCGCGACGCAATGGACGACATATCTCTCGAAGCCGCCGTCGGTATGGACGGGGGCTGGTTTGACGGCCCAGACGAGTCTCCCTGCCTCCCTGCCGACCTCCCTGATATCTTCCCTGCCGCCGACTGGGTCGCCAGGAAAGTGGAGGAGACCCCTTGCTTGGTCGGGGTTCAGGTAGGTTCCACCTTGGAGCCATGCCGTAAGATGGGACTCGATCGCTCTCACGAGCTGAGCCGCGCAAGGACGGGCGCGAAGGGTGCGGCGAGCACCGCGCAAAGAGAGGGAGAAGAGGCCAGAGGTGGACGGGAGTGTCTGCGGAGGGCGAGAGGGGGGAAGGAGCAGGGAGCGGGGCAGGTAGGAGGGGAGGGGATGGGGAAATGTGGCCAAGGGGACCTGGAGCGGCAGGGCCAGGTCGGCGCTGGTGGGAAGCACGACGTGCGGGTTGTGCGTGAACCTGGCTGGAACACGATGACATGGATCGGGTCAGTCAGAGTCGGGCAGGGCGGGCGAGCGAGCATGGGCACCGTTCTCGCGCCGTCTGACCCAGCGCTTTCCCTCTGGTGGTTCTGGCCGATCTTTCCTGGCCCTGTGCTCGTGGGATTCGGTGTCCTGGGGGGAGATGTGGAGATGGGCGAAGCGATCTGAAAGCTTTGGGTTGCGGAGGATGGCAGGAAAGGACAGCGGGACGGGGTCCGCGTCGGCCTGGACGTCGGGCATGATGACGGTGTCAGCAAGTTGGACTCGCACCGCGCCGCGATCATCATGACCATCTACAGCCTCTACGTCTTCGACAGGTAACGACGGCGGTGCAGCTCTCGACGAGGACGGGTCTGACGGGGCTGCCATCCCAGACACTGCGCCTGCGTCTACTATCAGGACTGGCATCGAACGCGACCGCTCAAGCCCGCCGTCGAGGGCAGCATCCCGTCCGCCGTCTCTCGCGCCGTCGCCCCACTGCCCGTCCACACGTCCGCCCCCAGCAACTCCACCGCGACCAGTCCGCGCAACACCCTCTCCTCCACGACCGGCCTCGTCGTGGCCATCGGCCAGGACGCCTCCGCCCCTGCGCAACCACATTCCGATGCCCAGAAATCCAACGCACTTCCGTTTGACGAGGAAGCCAAACTCGTGTACGGCATCGTCTTGTCCTTGCGCAACATGATCAGGAAATTGTCTGCGAGGTAACGTACCATCGCATTCCCTTCCGCACCGTCCAGGTCCAACCCGCCGCGCTAGAGACGAGCAGCTCACGAGCTACCGCACCTCCACGTACAGACTTCACCTGTACGAAACCTTGTCGGGCTACAAGTTCGTCTGCCTCAGCGATCCGTCCACGGACGGCTTGCGTTTCGTCCTCCGACAGATCTACAATGGTCCCTTTGTGGATTTCGTGGCCAGGAACCCGCTTGTACCGATGGACTCTCGCGAACAAGGCATCGACAACGACTACTTTCGTGCAAGCGTCGACCGCCTGATGCGCGGTCTCTCTGTCTTTGCCTGAACTCGACGAGAAATCGAAGAGGGTATGTTCCATGTATGTTACATTATGACATGACTTTTGCGTGAGGTCCGTCAACTGGCCGAGTCCCAGATTGTCTAGTGTCTTGTTGCTCCAGCTGTTTTCTGAGGACGTTCATCAGCGACATCTTCATCTCCTTCTCCTGCTTGCTCTCCCCCTTGTCCCCTTGCGTCTCTTCGGTGTCTCCCGCGACCGCCTCATCCAGCGCCAACTTGGTTTCCCCCAAGCGTAACATGTCTTCCTCGATCGTCCCCCGCGTTATCAGCTTCACCACGTCCACGCTTCGTTTCTGTCCTATCCGATATGCGCGGTCTTGGGCTTGTCGATCGTTGTGAGGGTTGAAATCTTGGTCAAACCTTGCAACAATAGCCAAGTGTGTTAGACTGATCCTGGGTCAACCGTCGCCCCGACGTACATGATCACAACGCTGGCTGCTGTCAAATTGATTCCCATGCCACCAGCCTTCGTGGAAAGGAGGAAGACGGGAATAGTCTCGTCCTCCGTGAACTCATCAACCAGTGTCTGTCGGACATCCACAGCAGTGGAGCCAGTGAGCAGCAAGTATTTGATGTTCTTCTGCTTGAGGATCGCTTGGAGGATGTCCAGAATTTGTGTAAACTGCGCGATACTTCACATGAGACATGTGCTTTGCCACCAATCTCTACTTGCCTGGGAGAAGATCAAGACCTTCCGCTTCTGCCGGGCATAGTCTCCGAGGAGTCTTAGCAACACCGTGACTTTGCCGGCATCAAGGAAACAGTTGTCGTCTTGGAGGTACTTTCGTGTTGACTTGTCACGAGTCAATGACCGACCAACGCGTCAGTCAGATCATGGGGATGCACACCTTGTACCCCCGACAAAAGGACTGTAGTTCCGCATCCGTCATGACTTCCATGTCCTCCTTCACATACTGAAAAACGGCCCCACGTTTTTTAAAGTCGGGCTCTTTCAAAAGAGCTTTGGTAATCGACGTCAGTGTCTGGTCTGTATAGAGCTTTCTGAAGAGCATCGAATGCGAGGCCGCCTTTCGGAGTTCCATGAGCACGTTTGAGCTGTTCTCCGCGTACTTGTCCTTGGGTTGCGGCGTCTTGGCAGCCTTTTTCCTCCTGGGTTCGACAGTCCCAGTTGGGGTTGAAGTGCCCGATGTGCTGGGCGTGTTGGATTCCACTTCGAGTATGGTCTTCCTGGATCGTTGCAGGGCATCGTTGTAGATGGACCTCTGAAGCTCACTCATCCCACACCACTCTATTCGTTCTGTCTTCTGTGGAAGGTCTTTGAGCACCTAGCGGAAAGTGAGCACGCGGGGCACATGCAGCATGTTCAAGCACGTACTTGGTCTTTCCGTCGCCGAAGGACAAAGGGTGTCATCATCTTCTTTGCTCGTGATATTCGCTCTTGCGAAAGCAAAGCGACTTTAGCATCACCCTTTGTTTTGAAGATCGCCCGTAACGAATCCATGGTCTCCCCGAGGAGGTTTGGAAGAATAAAATTGAGCAACGACTGACGGGACATTAGATACCCAACTCTTCACACCACAAAGCAACATCGTACCACGAGCTCCTGTAGATTATTCTGCAAAGGCGTCCCGGTCAAAAGAAGACGCCATCTAGCGTCAAACTTCAAAAGCGCCTGGTAGCGCTGAGATTGGAAATTTTTCAACACATGGCCTTCGTCGAAGACGATGCACTGCAGTATGAGTGAGCGAGAAGTGTTTGTTCCAATAGTTTAAACATACTCACATCCCATTCTATTCTTCGGAAAAACTTACGGTCTTTTTCATCGCCCTGCGCTAGGTTGTATGTTGTGATGAGCACCTCCCAGCCACCATCGTTCTGACCACGGCGACGCTGAGTGTCGGTAAGGGTTTGGCGCAGAGCTGGTCGATCGTCTTTACTGGCATAGTATGTCTGAATGGATATAGAAGGGGCGAAGCGGGCGAATTCTCTACACCAGTTTTCCAGTGTTGACGATCTGTGTCAAGGTGTGGTTATCAAACACGGGGTGACAACCCCGCAGAGACATACGGTACTATGACAAGATGTGGCCCCACGTTTCCCAGTTCCTTCAGGTGAGCAAAGAAGCTAATGACCTGGATGGTTTTACCAAGCCCTGATATATGGTTGTCAATAAATGTTGGACATGAGGTGAAAGCCCAACCAACTGACCCATTTCATCAGCGAGTATGCAGCTGTACTCCTTCTTATATAGCAGATGTAGCCAATTGATGCCCAGCAACTGATAATCCTTCAACATCACCCCTGAGTTTAGCATTGTAGGTTGCTTTGCAAAATACTCCTTCGATGCCAACTTTACGGACTTCAGGTTTAATGAACCTTCTTCGGTGTCATCGATCGTACAAGAGCCGTTCTTCGACGTGTCCTCTTTGCCCTTGCCCTTGTTGCCGACGGTGTCCGTGGACCATAGCGCGATTGCCGCACGTAGGCTCGCACCTATGCGCTCACATTTCTCAAGAACGCTGTCCACAGCACCGTAGCCCCCGAGGACCCTTTGACAGTCCTCGAAAAGCCGAGGGCTTATACCTGCGGGTCCCGCCTTCTTCCTACCCTGGCCCAACTTCGCATTGACGTCGTCAACAGAAGTAAAAGGTCTAAGGGATACGATCTTGTCCGCTTGCTCCGGACTGCAACCTGATGATAACTCAGTACAATCGAGCCAGAATCGCATTTGCCGACCGCACCAGTCAGCTCTTGCAGGGCATCAGTGTTTGCCGTGTTGAGGAAGTTCAACGCGCCGAGTTCTGTATTATTAACAGGTGATCCTTGGGAGTGGCCAACTTCATCCTCACTATCCGACAGATCGGAGTCTGATACGACAACCTTGTTGACACGTCTACGCCGAGGAACAACGAGTGGCGTGGAGGGAGATGTTGGCGATGCGACCATGGGGATGGATGATGATGAAACAGCAGACGTTGGGGCGGACTGGTTGGTATCTAGCATAGCCCTATTAGCATAAATGGAAGACTTTTTGGCCTTCTCTCTCAGTGCGGCGCGACTAGCCTTAGTAGCTTCGTCGACTTCCGCGACTCTGCCCGTTTCAACAGGCAGATCGGGAGCAACATTCAACCTAGGTGATTTAGATTCCGCACTGGAAGAAGGGGGTTTCCAAAGAGGATTATTCAAAAGGCTAGTTGCTTTCTTCTCATCTCCACCAGCCTGTGTCCATGCAGCCTGTACGAAGTCAACATCGCGCTCAATGTTAGAAAGTCTAAACATCGCAAAAGCATCTTTGCTTTGTGCAGCGTCTCGAGACTCTGTGGGCTCGGAAGAACTGGGACGCAGTCCCCGAGGCGCACGAGATGGACCGGTAACCGGTTGCTCGAGGGAATGTCGAACATCTGGCATGGAATCGTCGGAAGATGTGGATAATCCGCCCAGGCTCACATTCGCTTTGCGCCTCTGTCCCAAGCGGTAAATTTCGGGAGAGTCGGGGGGGCGAGAGTTCAGCACCGGTAATGCATCGGAGGGTCCTCCACGATTTATACGCTTTCGGGGAGGGCCATCGTCCGCGTAACCATCGACCTCGGACACCCGTCGCACGTCAGCACCATAGCTGCGCGTGAACGACGCGTGAACTGCTCTTCCACCGTTCACAAACCCGCTCGAGGTGGAAAGCGGGTCTTGGTAATGAGGCTTGGCGGGTTGGGTCCATAGGCTATGAAGACTTGGCCCTGCCATGGGTAGTGCGTCGTGTCCATTCTGCGGTTGATGAGAAGGATGGGATTGGTGAGGAGCATCTGGGACGGCGGGGCTAGAATTCGGAACGAGAATGATGCCGTGAGCAGACGATGGCGTGGAGGGTGGTCGGTAGTGTGCAGCAACCGAGGCATCTCTGGACTGCGAGGGCGGGGCTGAGAACAGGAGGGCGGGGTCGTTGAGGGCAACGGGATGCGAGGAATCGATGTCGAAGACGTCCTGACGTGCCGTTTTGCGAAATCTCAGTCTATCAAGGGCAGCTTTCTGTGCGGGCGCTTTGTGAGAAAACAAGGGAGAACCGGACTGATACGAGACCGACTCTACTGGACTCGACATCACCGTCCGTAGACATGAGCAAGGAGAAGAAACGCGCAGGGGGTGTGTGAAGGAGCGGCAAGGGCGACTGGCACCTCCACTTTGGCGTGGTGGGAGAGAAAGAGAAGGACGGGACAACGCGAGTCGTCGGAGAGTCAATGCATGTGGCAAAAGAAAAACTGTATTTCTCTCTATCTACTGCACACAAGGAATAAATGTGGTACAGACGGTCGTGACGTCCCCTTGCGAGGCCAGGTGAGTAGAGTCCAAGCTCGGCCAACGATGAGGATCGTGCAACGACACTGGGGACCTGTACGGCAAGGCGAGCGACGTGGAAGAGACAGCGAACGTGAACTCGTGGCGGAAGGCTTGAGCAGAAACACGGCCGAACGAGCATCGCGCCGACAGTTCGGCCGGGGAGGCGGGGCCAAGAACGACAAAGATGATATCCAGAGCAATGTCACTGAGGAGGTGGTGAAAAACCAAGGCGATCCGGGGTCCAATTGGGAGAGTGGGATGCATAATCATGTCACCACAGCGACCAGACATGGTCTGCCAGAAAGGCCTATATGGGTGCACTGATCAACATCAGCGTTCATGGTAGCGAGTCGTAGCATGGCAATTTTCCGCAACACCAAGAAACAGTATATTGATCAGGAGTGGCGATTCTCCAGGCACTGAAACTGCCGACGCACCATAATGTTGAGCAAGAATCTAATCATGAATCGACATGACAGACAAGTCAAAGGGGACGGGCAGGATCGGGTGTGCTCGCATTCAATCACTCCCTTCCATGAACGGCATTCAAGGAGACGCGCGCTGAATACCAAAAGTGTTTCATACCCGACTGCAATCCCCTGATGGCATTGCAGACAGCGGCAAATGCCATGAAACGGGGAGGGCAATCTAGCGTTTTTTTCTTTTCTTTGACCAAGGGAGATAGAAGGTACGGCTCGCACCAGGTTTGGCAGTGCGAGAGTAACCCCTCGAAGAGATGTGCAAGAACATTAAAAATCCGACATGGGGCCCACTTAAGACGACAGAATGAAAATTTTCAGAACAAATAATATTCGCAAGGGATTGAATGTAGAGATGAGAAGCCAAGGCGCGTGCAGAGTACCACACTGCGCGACCAACGCAAAGGGACTAACCTTGAGACGGGGATGCGGCGACCGTGAGGATGCAGCGGGACGGGTGGCAGCGAGGGGGGGATGGTGGTGGTTCGAGTCCAAGAGAGTGTGGCGACAAAT
>JBBPTT010000565.1:0-21075 GCA_038094175.1 Boletellus aff. lepidospora
AGGGTTTCCATCACAAAATATCGGGAGATATGTTTCTAATTCTTGGTTAACTCATTCAGTTTCACTGTCCGTTTGAGGGTGATAGGCTGTTGATAGGGCTATATCGTATTGCAAGAGTCAGGCGAGTTCTCTGACAAACGTGGAAGCAAATTGCAGGCCCCTATCTGATAAGATTCGATTGTGGAGTCCAAATCTGGGGAAGATATTCCTAAAGAACAGTTTGGCTACTTCTGCTGCATCAATGGTTTTATTGCAAGGGAGGAAAATTACCCCCTTTGTGAGGCCATGGTTGACCATGACCAGTATTGAGTCAAAGCCTGCCAATTGTGGGAGATCAGTGATGAGATCCATAGAGATGTTTTGGAATGGGTGGTCCGCTTCCATAGGGTTGGGCATGAGTGGTGGTGCCGTTGGATGGGTGTTAGCTTTGTTTGCTTGGCAAACCGCACATCCATGGACGAACTTCCATACAAAGGTAGAGAGACCTGGCCACCAGTAGTCCCTTTGGAGTAAGGATAAGGTTCTGAAGTATCCTCCATGTCCACTGGCAGGGGATTCATGTAGTTTGATGGTTAACTCTTGTCGTTGAGATTCAGGAATGAAAAGACGTCCCTTGAAGTATAACATGCCATCCTCCCATTTCCAATCATTTGCATTCGCTCGGGGAAACAGTGAAGAGCCCATTTGTGCAGCTGTGATGGTGTTCTTTGCTAAGGGATCATCCTTGGTTGAGAGAATTACTTTCTTTCATATTGTGAGATCAATGAGGTTGATGAAGTGGTCATCAGGGATGAGAATCACATCCTGGTTGTCGCTAGTGGTATCGATCTCTTCTTTTCTGGATAAGGCATTGGTGGGGGCCATCTTGTTTCTGGGAAGGTTTTGATATTGAATATCAAAATCTTGGAGGAATAGCATCCATCTGGCTTGACGGCGGGACAACTTATGGGGTTGTTTAAAGTATGCCAAATTCTTATGATCAGTCTGGATTGTCACCTGGTGCTCCGTCCCTGATAGATAATGTCTCCATTCTTCTAATGCTCGGATGATGGCTAACAACTCTTGATCGTAGATAT
Organism: Boletellus aff. lepidospora; assembly: GCA_038094175.1. NCBI lineage: Eukaryota > Fungi > Basidiomycota > Agaricomycetes > Boletales > Boletaceae > Boletellus > Boletellus aff. lepidospora. The sequence goes on from JBBPTT010000565.1 coordinate 1,077, forward strand.
TGTAGTTTCGTTCTTCAGGGGAGAAGGTTCAAGAGAAATAGGTGCAGGGGTGGAGATCTACATTTCCATCTGTCTGCATGAGGACTGCTCCAGAGGCAGTGAGTGAGGCATCGGTCATAACTGTGAAGGGTTTGGTGGAGTCCAGCATTTTGAGGACAGGTCTAGACATGAAAGCATTTTGTAAGGTCCTAAAGGCCTTTTCACATTCTGGTGACCAGTTCCATTTAACTCCTTTCTTGGTGAGCTTGTGGAGAGGTTGACTAATCCCCGAGAAGTCAGGGATAAACTTCCTATAGAAGTTGCAGAATCCTATGAACGAATGGATTTGCTTTACAGAGATCGGGCTATTCCAGTCTTTGATGGCTTTGAGTTTTCCTGGGTTGAGAGTGATTTCGCCAGGTCAGACTATCATTCTGAGGTAGTCAACTTCAGTGACATTGAAGGAACATTTACTCAGCTTGAGGAATAAGTCATTATCCATCATTCATTGTAGAACTCTATGAGTTCTTTCTGTGTGTTCTCCTGGTTGCTTGGAGGCAATGATAAGATCATCCATATATATGATCAGCCATCCTTCAGCGATCATATCAGCGAACACATGATTCATAAGGGCTTGGAACGTAGCTGGAGAGTTGCTTTGCCCAAAGAACATGACTGTTGGCTCAAATAATCCAACTGGTGTGATGAAGGCGGCCTTCCATCGATCAGGAGGGTGAATTAACATGTTGTTGTAACCCCATTGAATATCCATCTTAGTGAAGATGGTGGCATCCTTTAGTTGATCTACGAGCTCAGAAATGCAAGGTAATGGGTATGCATTTTTGACAGTGTGCTCGTTAAGATATTGGTAGTCTTGGCATGGACAAAGTCCTCCATCTTTCTTTGGTATGAAGAAGAAAGGTGATGCTTGGGGGGATTGTGATGGCATGATGGTTCCTTTCTTTAGGTTTTTGTCGACAAACATTTTGCAGGCTTCTAGTTCCTTGGGGTTTAGTGGGTAAACTTTGGCTACCTTTGGTATGAAGGTATCTTTAAGATTGATGTGGTGATTATATTTTCTAGAGGGGGGTAGTTTTCCCAGAGGGGGTTCTTCGAACACTCGCCGGAATTCTTCGAATTCAGGTGGTAAGATGGTCTCCTTTTTGTTCATCGCTTCTGCCTGGGTGATCTTGGTGGAATGTATGATTTTTCAAATGATTTCCTGGTTGATATGGGTGTTGGGATCTAGTGCTAGGTATCACAGGAGATATCTTTGTTCAATGTGATCAGAGGATCGGGTGGTTGGGTCTATTGAGTTGGGAAGTGTAATTTCACCTCTAGCCCAATCTATTTCTGGGTTGACTAGTCGTAGCCAGGTCATCCCTAAAATTGCTTCCTCTCCTCCACAATTGATGATGAGGAAGTCCTGTTTTTTGAGAAGTAGATTTTCCATCTGAAGTGAAAGGGTGACTTTCCTTTGTATTGGCCCATTTTCATTCTCCGTTCTGTCAGTGTTGGTGGCTTTTATGGGTACTTTTAGCCTTCTGGTTTCCAGCCCAAGTCTCTCTACTAAATCTTTATTTATGAAGCAATTGCTTGCTCCACTATCCACTAATGCGGATATTTCAGTGGTTTTTCCTGTCTTTTCTTCTTGTATGAGAGTGGGGAGTTGGATTGCTCAATCTGCGATTGGTGATACAAGTACAGGAATGGTTGTAATGGGGATTGGTGACGCTGAAACACTTTTCCCCTTTAAAAACCCACTTCTTTCGTGGGGTTTGGTTCATCTGTTACCACCTCTTCTTCTTCCTGAGAGAAGCACATTTCAAGCACCTTGAGTGCTTCTGTCATGGAGATGTGCTTGTCTTCCAAAAACATTTGGAACTCATTTTCTGTCTGTACAGTGCGAGTTGGCAGTGCATTTTTGGATATGGTAGGTACTTTCCTGTAATCTCTTTCTTTGTTTTTTCCTCCATAGGAAAAATTCTTGGATCAGTGGTTTCTGGTGGAGCACCTGACCTTATGGCAAATGAAACATTTATTGTTCCTCATGTGCTCTGCCCTTTCCATGGGTGAAAGTCGAATGACATCTACCTCCATGGCATTCAGGTCTTTGTGGTTTTGGGAGCTTCCTGCTTCTAGGTGTGATTGCCCTAATCTGAGAAGTTGTGTCCTGGTCCTGATTTGATCAAATTGTGCAGCCTTTTCTACCCATTTCATCCATTTTTCTGGAGCAGGGTCTACTGCAGTCATCAGATTTATGATCTCCGCATTTACCGCAACCCTGAGAAGATCTATCAAGATCATATCTTGATGTCCCATTCCTGCATTGGCTACCAATAGCTCAAACTGAGCTCTGAAGTTCGGGAAGGTCCCTCTGCCTTGTCTTAAGGCATATAGCTTGGATCACACATCTGCCTGAGCATCCCCAGGTGAAAAGATCATAAAGAAGTCTTTTTCCAGATCCACAAAGGTGATGTTGATCATTTCCTTTGCTGCATCTTCCAGCTTTTGATACCATCCTTCAGCAAAGGTGGCTGCCAGTCCAGTTTTCATGTTATTGAGAAGGATGACAATTTGTGCTAGCTCGTCATATACTTCCCTGTTTAGTAGGAAGTATGCCTTCATCGCTCAAAACCATCTTTTGGCATCCTCTGCCTTCCCACTAAAGTTTTCTGGACATCCCATGTGTATCTCCGATTTCTTTATTGCGGGGGTTACAGCTGGTGGGTTGGGTGTGGGGACAGGTGCTGGTCCAGTTGCTTGGTGAGTCGTGTCAACAGGATGCGGAGGGGATAACTCAATTGAGGATGGTTCCCTTGGGATGGAAAACCCTGTATGTCCAGATTCAGGGGGAACAGAGATGATTGGGGGTGCTGGCAAGGCTTGAGATGGTCGACGAAGTCTTCTGGGTGGTTGAAAAGGGTTGGGTGGTTGAGCTGGTCCAAGAAGTCTCTGTTGTTGGGGTTGAGGGTTTGGGCTGTTGGTCATGTATTCTTCCTCATAATCTGACTCCTCCAGTGGCCTAACTCTGGATCTCAACGTGATGGCAGATCAAGGCCCTTCTGCTTTTCTAAGCAGGGGCGTGTCTTTTTCCTTTATTTTAGGTGAACCGGGTCCATCAGGCTATGAACACATATAGGGCAATGGTGGCAGCGATGTCGTTTACTAATTTCAGGATTGTGGTGGTGGCGAGGATGAAGCTAGGGACTAGTAGGTCCAATCTTCTTTCTGAGGACGATTTTGTGGTTGTTGCCTAGAGTCCTTCTGCTAAAGAGCAGGGACAAGAATACAGCTAGTTCTTTTTGTTATGCTTGCGTGGAGTTATCCAGCAAGGTCAAAGGTTCAACAACAAGTCCAGAACCAATGAAAGCAACTAGGTGAGCACACACTCTGAGGTGTAGTGTGAAGACACGAGAGGTTCTCTCTAACTGTGACAAGCAGTCTTGAGGAGGCCAGACAACTACATGTAGATTGCGTAAAACTAGCTGGGGAATAGTAATACATGGCATGAAGGTTTATATATGATCTGGTATCAATGAGTGACTAAGAATCGGCTGTGAGGGAGTCATCAATAGTTACTGCATGAGAATCGATATAGGGGAGAAGGGGAACACGAGGTGATGCAAGAGAATCACCTGAGGAGAATATGTCCATTAATGGTATGGGCGCATCAAGGGAAGAATCAAAGATGGGAGGCATAGTAATGGGATAAGAGCATAAGGGAAAATGAACATCTCTGCCGGTTAACACGTCGGACCGGTTATCAGAGGGCAAAGAAAAACTCATCAAATATGCGTGTTGACTAGAAGGAGAACCAATGGTTGCATTTCTTGTAACATGAGGGGTTGTAAGAATTGTTGGTCAAATCATCAATGAGCAGCAGCTCTTCTGGATCTAGATCTAGTTTGGGGTGGTGGAGTGGAGATTGGTCTCTCATTTTCCTCTGAGTAAGGGGTATCAGGTCTTTCTGCTGAAGAGGTACTTTCACTTTGTGCCATGTCTGAAGATGTCATGACAGTAACATAATTGTGGGGGGTGACATCCATTCTGGTAGCGGGACTATGGTGTGAGGATTGGTCAAAATACATGCAGGGAGGTGGTTGTAAAGCCAGTGGATTGGATATAAATCCGACACACAGAAAGTCATGGATCTGTATGGAGCAGAGGGTTTGGAGGATAGGCTATATGAGATCATGCATGGCAAGGGCAGGGAGTCCAGCAATGATAGGTATAATCCCATGACGAACGATGAGCTCCAAAATGTAATCCCTCATGCAACTAAGTGCTGCATGCGATAAGGAGTATGGGGTGGCAACCATGGAGTCTGATGGCAGGTGTTCAGTATGAAGGGCAAACGCATGGTAGTGATGGTAGAGATTAAGAGTGAGGGGGAGGAACTTGCTCAGCTTGAACTCTGGGACGTGGTTGATGAGGAGGACGAGATGGATGTCCTGAAAGATTTTCTCTAGGGCATCCCATAACTGTAATTTTGGTAGGTGATGGAAGTGATAAATTTCGCCTAGAGCTTTATCTGTAGTTCTGTCAGTACGGTAGTGTTTGAGAGGGTCAGGCATGGTGTGGGGGAGTTCCATGGCCATGGTGACTGTAGCATGGGATGGCATGTTGGTTCTGTCCTTGCATTTTCCCCCCTTTTAAAACAGGATTGCATTGGCAATTCATTCTGGATCTGCCCATCTCCTGTTTAGCATTGGTGAGTCCACCAGATGCTCTACTTCTGGCCTGGTCACCACCCTCCAATCCCATTCCTGTGGGGCTACCACCCCGTGGTGTCTACTGCGATGGCATATTAGTCTCTTCCTGCAAGCCTGGCCCCCAGTGAGGAGCTCCCCACCTACTAGTGTTCTTGTCCTGCTTCAATGGACCCATCACCCCATGACAGGTATAACCAAGTCATGTCGTTGTTACGACTTTCTCCTTTGCACCTCATATATACCTTGTTTCTATCCTTTCACTTCATTGTGCCAGTCCCCTTATTTTCTCAGAACATTTTGACCACTTCTTATTTATCTTCGGCTCGTTTTCCTGTGTTATCCAAGTTATCTCGGATTATTTCCCTTAGTTACCATTTGTACCTGGTACCTGCTGCACTTTGATAGTTGCAGCTTACTTCATTGTTCTACCTTGTTCTATAGGCTTCAATGATGACTCATCTTCACCTATATATACCATTACCACTCATGTACTCTCTTTACTCTTGTTCTGTGCAATATTACGCAGTCTCTTGTCACTCCTCTGAGTCCCTTAGTTCCTCTCCAAGTCTAAAGCCCTTGACCCTCTGGGTCCAGCCACTCCCTTGTTCTCCTAGGCAGACAGGATGCTGTTGACCTCTTCGTGAGAGTCCACCCTGCTGCAGGTAGCTTGAACGACATGAGAAGTGTGTTCAGTGTAACAAAAGAACAAGAGTCTCTCTCATCCTTCCTCTCTAGGAGCAGGGCCACCCCAGCACAATGTCTCGCTCTTGACAGAACCTTTAACCTCCCTTGGACTCTGAGCTGGAGGATACACCTCAGCACACCTCACCTCCTTGGACCAATCCCTTCACATCCATAGCCCCCCAATCCTCAGCACCCCCCAGGAGAATCATAGGGTCATCCTCGACCAATCCAGTCCATTGTCAACTTACTCAATCCCCAGCACTCTCCCAGTTAAGTCTAGGTCCTCCTTCACCTAGACCACTTGTTACAGTTTTTCCTTTTCTTCTCCCTCGATAAGTCCCTCTCTCTCAAGCCAACTATGATGACTACTGATGAACCCTTAGGATCCTTCCATGGACAGCTGATCCACAAGACAGTGGACAACTATTCCTTCACATTGTCACCTCTTCACATTGTCATCCCTTCACATTTGTCACACCTTCACCATCTCACAATGATGGTAACCATGTATAGCCCCACAGCCACCATCTTTTGATCTCCTGATCCCATCATTGATGCTGCGCATTGATATATCTCTCACCCTAGTTACCGATGACTCATTCTGATTCATTCTGACTCATTCTGACTCACTGCAGCTATACGCACAGCCTATCCCTGGACTATATAGTCAAACCCATTTTGTACCTAAAGTTCCCCAGCTAGTTCTATGCAATCTATGTGTAGTTGTCTGGCCTCCTCAAGACTGCTCGTCGCAGTTAGAGAGAACCTCTCGTGTCTTCGCACTACACCTCAGAGTGTGCACTCACCTAGTTGCTTTCATCGGTTCTGGACTTGTTGTTGAACCTTTGACCTTGCTGGATAACTCCATGCAAGTGTAACAAAAGAACTAGCTGTCTTCTTGTCCCTGCTTTTTAGCAGTAGGACTCTAAGCCGACCCAACCACCATGACCAATATCTTCCTGGGAAAACTAGGACTATCAGTAACCACTGCCGTCATCAGGACAGCTGCATTCAAAACTATCTTTACTCCACAAAACGGATTGGGAAGGTAGTACATAAGCATGTCTAGCTTTTGGGATTGGGGATCTTCCTCTAGGGATGAAGAACCACCATGACCCACTCCTCCACCTGTCGAAGAAGACTGCAGACGACCCTGAACCAGAACTTCACCAAGAAATGGTGGAAGCTATCGAGTACCTTTATCCTCTTCTGAACAAGGGGAAAACCCACAGGAAGAAAGTGACACTTCCATGTCTTCACCAGAGGAACCAGAGGTCCAGGAGTTTCAGCAAGTGCCCCTACCTCCTATGATGTTTGGAATGTCTACCAGACCACCTTGAGTATCAGGAACAACGGGAATGGAATCCCCTTGACCCAGCAGCATCAGAACCATAACGGACATGGTTCCCCACAAGTCGGTACCCCAGGAATTGGAGGAGCACCAATAACCGCTGCCTCACCGACCCATGGATCACCGAAGCCATCGTCAACATGATCTGCCATCAGAGAAATGCCCAGTTTGCCGCTACATTCTGGAAGGATCTCAGGAGCAACGAATGCTCCACCAACCACATTCAGAACAACCCCATATCCACTACCCAGACAACCATTGGCATTACCCTCTGCTCCACCACCTATGCCTATTGCTTATCCTGAAATAATGATCCAATCTGAACAACCTGCACTGTCCATAACGTTTCCCACACAGGCCTTGATCTTGCCAACAGTCGAACCCTCACAAGTAGGACCACCATCCCTCCCTGGCTTCTCAACTACTTTGATACAGCCAGCACCACCACTTACCCTATCCACCTTGCCCGCTCCTATCCCCACCTTACCAACCCTGGTAGCACTGACAATAGCTAACCCCGATGAACCCCAGGAAATCCAAGCTGGAAATCCTGGCCTGTTTAATGTTACAAGAAATGCCACTCCCTGGACCCAATGCATACGAAGAGCCACTTTGATGAGTTTTTCTCCTCCTTCTACATATGCCTATGATATTGTGTCATCCTCTGATAGTCATCTCCCGATGGGTTCCTCTGCCATTGCCATGCCCCCTGTTTTCCCCCTAGATACTGATGCGCCCATTCCTCTGTTGGACCCTTTTCTCCCAAGATGATTCTCTCACATCACCTCATGTTCTCCATTCCCCAGATGCTGTACAACAAGTAGTAAACATAGATGACACCTTCACAGCCGATTCTTAGTCATACTCTGACAGATAACAGTATATAAACTTCTTGGGCTTGTATTACCATTCCTTAGCTAGTTCTATGCAATCTACATGTAGTTTTCTGGCCTCCACGAGACTGCTCTCCGCAGTTAGTGAGATCTTTCAAAGTGTCCTCACACTACACTCTTGAGTGTGTGCTCAACTAGTTGCTTTCATTGGTTCAGACTTGCGGTCGAACCTTTGACCTTGCTGGATAACTCCACACAAGTGTAACAAAAGAACTAGCTATATTCTTGTCCCTGCTTTTTAGCAGCAGGACTCTAGACAACAACCACGAAGATATCTTTGGGAAGAAGATTGGAACTGCTGGTCCTTGCCTTTGTTCTAGCCGCCACCACCATCACTGGACTGATAGAGAACATCGTTACCACGGTTGCCCTATATGCAACCCTATTCCACCGACCCAGACTTACCTAGGATAAATTACCCCTGCTTGAAACAGAGCAGAGAGGATATGATCAGCCACCACGTCTTGATCCAGAATCAGACTACCTGGAAATTTGGACAATGAAGAGGAATACATTGCCAACTCCCCAGCTCTACAACCTGAAAGACGAAGAATCCCAGGACAATCCCAGATACCCCCCAATCCTTTTCAACCACCAAGAAGATTTCGCCGCCTCTCACAAGTATCTCCAGCGCCCCCAATCATCTCTATCCTCCCAGAACATTTGGAAGGAGAAAGGACAGGATTTTCTACCCCAAGAGAACCATCCCCAATTGAGTTATCTCCACCCACCACTAGTGCCATGACTCACCAACCAACTGCACCCACAGCTGCTCCCCCAGCTACCCCTACAGTGGTAACTCAATTGACAAAGAAATCGGAGATTAGGGCAGGATGTCCTGAAGCCTTCAATGGCAAAGTGGAGGATGCCAAAAGATGGTTTCGGCCCATGAAGGCATACTTCATGCTAAATCATGAAGTATATGATGAACTTGCACAAATCGTCATCCTCCTTAATAATATGAAAACAGGACTGGCAGTGACCTTTGCAGAGGCCTGGTATCAAAAACTGGATGATGCGGCACAAGGAAAGATCAACATCACCTTCAACGACTTGGAGAAAGACTTCTTTACAACCTTCTCCCCAGGTGATGCTCAGGCTGATGTGCAATCCAAGCTTTACACTTTGAAACAGGGCAGGGGAACATTCCCCAACTTTAGAGCTCAATTTGAGCTGCTAGTAGCCAATGCAGGCATTGGACATCAGGACACGATCTTGATAGATCTTCTCAGGGTCACAGTAAATGGGGATATCGTAAACCTAATGACAGCAGTTGACCCCGCCCCTGAGAAATGGGTAAAGTGGATGGAAAAAGCCACGCAATTTGACCAAATACGAACAAGGACTCAACTTCTCTGAATGGGTCAAACCCACCCTGACTTGGGATCCTCTAGAAACCACAGAGATCCAAACGCCATGGATATCAACACCATAAGGCTTTCTCCAACAGACAGAGCAGAGCATATGAAAAACAACAAATGCTTCATCTGCCACAGAGTGGGATGTTCCACTAGAAACCACCGATCAAACAAGCCAACCTTCAGAGGAAGGACGAGAGAAAGAGACTACAGGAAAGTAACTCCTTCTTCTAGGAATGCACCACCTACCCAAGTACTACAGACTGAGGACTCTGTCCAGAAATTCTTGGAAAACAATCAAATCTCTGGAACCGAAGCCATCAAGGTACTCGAGATCTGCTTCTCTAAAGGAGAAGAAGCAGCTGATGAACCAAACCCTGAATCAAAAGAAGAAGAGGGTTTTTGAAGGGGAAAGGTGTTTCAGCGTCACCAATCCCCACAACTACTATTCCTGTAATTGTATCCCCAATCACAGATCGAGCAATTCAACTTCCCATTTCCTTGAGCGAAGAAGAAACAGGAAAAACCACTGAAGTATCCTCATTAGTGGATAGTGGAGCAAGCAACTGCTTCATAAATAAAGAACTGGTGAAACGATTAGGACTGAAAACCAAGAAACTAAAGATGCCTATCAAGGCCACTAATACCGATGGAACTGGAAATGAGAACGGATTAATACGAAGGAAAGTCACACTTTCCATCACTATGGAAAATCTACTCTTAGAAAACCAGGACTTTCTTATCATCAATTGCGGAAAAGAAGAAATAATCCTAGGAATGTCCTGGCTCAGAATGGTAAACCCTGAAATTGATTGGGCTCAAGGTGAGATCACCCTTCCCCAATCAATTAGTCCAATAGCATGATCACAAGATCATACAGAACAGCAATACTTACTAAGATACCTATCGACAAGCCCCAATGATTATATCAAGCAAGAGTTAATCCGAAAGATAACTCATTCTACGGAGATCGCACAGGCTGAGAATGCCAACAAAAAAGAAACTGTTCTTCCCCCCGAATTTGAAGAATTCCGGCAAGTATTCGAAGAACCTCCCCTAGGCAAACTTCCCCCTTCCAGGAAATACAATCACCATATCGATTTAAAAGACACCTTTGTGCCAAAGGTAGCCAAAGTTTATCCACTAAACCCTAAAGAGCTGGAAGCCTGCAAAACCTTCATTAATGAAAACCTGAAAAAGGGAACCATTGTACCTTCACAGTCACCTCAAGCTTCGCCCTTCTTCTTCGTACCAAAGAAAGATGGAGGTCTTCATCCCTGTCAAGATTATCAATATCTCAACGAACATACTGTCAAAAATGCTTATCCCCTGCTGCATATTTCCAAGCTTGTGGATCAACTAAAAGATGCCACCATCTTCACTAAGATGGATATTTGATGGGGATACAATAATGTGTTGATTCACCCTCCTGACTGGTGGAAAGCTGCTTTCATCACACCCATAGGACTGTTTGAACCAACAGTCATGTTCTTTGGACAAAGCAATTCCCCAGCTATGTTCCAAGCTCTCATGAATCACGTGTTCACTGATATGATCGCTGAAGGATGGCTAATCATATATATGGATGATCTTATCATTGCCTCAAAGCAACCAGAAGAACACACAGAAAGAACTCGTAGAGTTCTACAATGAATGATGGACAATGATTTGTTCCTCAAGTTGAGTAAATGCTCTTTCAACATAACCAAAGTCGACTACCTTGGGATGATAGTCTGACCTGGTGAGATTACCCTAGATCCAGGAAAGCTCAAAGCAATCCAAGATTGGAAAAGTCCAACCTCTGTAAAACAGATCTGCTCGTTCATCAGATTTTGTAACTTCTACAGAAAGTTTATCTCTGACTTCTCCAGGATCAGCTGACCTCTCCATGAACTCACTAAAAAGGGAGTTAACTGGAACTGGTCATCAGAATGCGAAGCAGCCTTTAGAACTTTACAAAAGGCCTTCATGTCCAGACTGGTTCTCAAGATGCCAGACTCAACCAAACCCTTCACGGTCATGACAGACGCTTTGTTAACAGCTTCTGGAGCCATTCTTATGCAGACAGATGGAAACGGAGACCTTCACCCCTGGGCCTATTTCTCCAGAACCTTCTCTCCCGAAGAACAGAACTACGATATTTATGATCGAGAGTTATTAGGGGTTATACGAGCACTGGAGGAATGGAGGCATTACCTATCAGGAACTGAACACCAAGTGACGATCCAGACTGATCATAAGAATCTAGCATACTTTAAACAACCCCATAAACTGTCCCGACGACAAGCAAGATGGATGTTGTTCTTGCAAGATTTTGACATCCGATATGAAAACCTCCCTGGAAACAAAATGGCCCCCACCGACACCCTATCCTGAAGAGAAGAGGTGAACACTACTAGCAACAATCAGGATGTCGTTCTCATCCCTGATGACCACTTCATCAACCTTATCGACCTCACAATACAGGAGAAGGTGATCCTCTCCACAAAGGATGATCCCCTAGCAAAGAACGCCATTGCAGCAGCCCAAATGGGTTCTTCACTCTTCCCTCGAGCCAGTGCCAATGATTGGAAATGGGATGATGGGCTATTGTATTTCAAGGGACATCTCTTTATTCCAGAATCACAACGGCAGGCATTAATCACTAAAATACATGAATCCCCTGCCGGAGGACATGGCAGATATTTCAGAACATTATCCCTACTTCAAAGGGATTATTGGTGGCCAGGTCTTTCAACTTTTGTACGAAAGTTTATCCAGGGATGTGCAGTTTGCCAGTCGAACAAGATTAACATTCACCCAACTACCCCACCACCCATCCCCAACCCTATGGAAGTGGACTGTCCGTTTCAGAATCTCTCTATGGATTTGATCTCGGATCTCCCAATCTCTGCCAGTTTTGACTCCATACTGGTTGTGGTCAACCATGGGCTTATGAAGGGGGTAATTTTCCTCCCTTGCAATAAAACCATCAATGCAGCAGGAGTAGCCAAGCTTTTCTTTAGAAACATTTTCCCAAGATTCAGACTCCACAACCGAATCATTTCTGATAGAGGCCTCCAATTCGCGTCCGTGTTCACCAGAGAACTTGCTCAACTTCTGCAATATGATTTAGCCTTGTCAACCACCTATCATCCTCAAACTGATGGAGAAACTGAACATGTCAACCAGGAACTAGAAACTTACCTAAGGATCTTTTGTGATGGAAACTGTTACGCTTGTGTGGAATTACCCAGCAAGGTCAAAGGTTCGACGACAAGTCAGAACCGATGAAAGCAACTAACTGAGCGCACACTCTAAGGTGTAGTGCGAAGACACGAGAGGTTCTCACTAACTGCGGCGAGCAGTTTCGTGGAGGCCAGATAACTACACGTAGATTGCGTAGAACTAGCTGAGGAGTAATAGTACAGGTCATCGATCTTTATATACTGCTAGGTTGTTTGCTATGACTAAGAATTGGCCGATGAGGAGTCAACTATCATGACAAAGAGACTGTGGTATCCAGGGGAGAAGTGGAACACGAGATGATGCGAGAGAATCATCTTAGGAGAGAAATGTCTGAAATAGAAATGGGCGCATCAAGGTCAAGACTAAACTGGGGTGGCATAGGGGTTGGATATGTATCCGAATATAGATGACTGTCAGAAGAAGTTACTAGCCTAGAAGCATAGATGGAAGGAGAAGAAAAACTCATCAAAGTCATACCGCATCATGCCGGTCTGGAGGGAGTGGCATTTCTCGTAACAATACCTCCGGCATAGATTGGAGGCCCTGCCTCCGATGTCCCCAAGTACCTTGGAACTATCCATCTACTGTTCGGTCTCACCTCCATTGGAGCTGGGGGGAGTGGGATCCTGGTTCTGTGGGCAATTCTCCATATCGTGCGCCACACTATGACAGATTCTGCAACGACGTCTTGGGCAGTTGTACTGGGAGTGACTGGGCGCCGATACCCTACACAGTGGGCAGGTGTATTCTGGGCAATCAGGGCAATAGTGTCCACTGTTCCCGCAAGTGTAACAGATGGGGGAGCGAGTTTGTTGAGGAGTTGATCTAGCGACAAAGTCGACGAGGGAAGTGATGATGGTTGTAAGAATTGATCGTCAAATCGTCGATGAGCAGCTGCTCATCGGGATCTAGATCGAGTTCAGGGAGGAGGAGTGGGGATGGGTTGCTCGTTTTCTCTAGGGAATGGCATGCCGGTTCTCTCCAGGGGCGATGAGAATTCACCTTCCGCCAGGTGCGAAGATGTCTTGCTGGAAGCACTCGTAGGTGTTACAGGACGATATTTGAAGACTCTGATTTCGCTTCATCTTATCTTATCTCATCTTATCTGACACTTTACGATTAGATTATGAGGCTATGGCCACTTCACGATCCCTGCCACGATTCCCCCTACGATCACTCACGACCCTTGATGCCTTATGTATCAGGTGTGGACTCACTTCCATTATGATACCTTATGGTTAGCACATGTAGATCCATGCGGACTCCTCACGGTACATCGTAGATACGAGTACAACATGTATATACTATAGTATGTATATATACCCGAGGAACCTCTGGCTACACCCTAGCCAAGTTCACTTGGTCTTTACCCCCTTCTACCCATGGTCGATGGACCGTCTCTTGCTTGATTGCATGCTTGCTAGCATGGGGTTGTTGTGGTGTTTCAATTACCAGGCAAGACACCCAACGGCCTTTCCACAATGATGACCTGACTTGATCTGACCCAACTTGACCCAACATTCCTTGGTCTGTGCACCACAATCCTGCCTATAAAAAGACTCCTCCCTCATGACACTATCCACCACCCTACCTACCATCACTCCAACCACCGCATTCAATATGCAATTCTCACTCGAAACCCACGAGTTCATCACCCTCACCATCACGTTGATACTGCTATATGTAGCATATTTAGCCCATGACCTAGCCAACTGCTCCCACTTTTGGGTGGTAGAAGTATGTGTCCGTGACACCACTTGGCTTTACTTGACATGGGGCAACGGGTCCATTGAAGCAGGACAGGAACACTAGTGGGTGGGGAGCTCCTCACTGGGGCCCTGGCTCGCAGGAAGACACTAATCCACCATTGCAGTAGATGCCACAGGGTGGTGAACCCACAGGAACGGGACTGGAGGGCAGTGACAGGGCCAGAAGTGGAGCATTTAGTGGATTCCCCAATGCTGAACCGGAGATGGGTAGACCCCCAATAAAAATGTATATTTCCTGGGCTGAAAACTTAAAAAGGAGGAAAGGAAGGAAAGCGACCAATCAACCAACCTTTGCCCCCATCAACTCACCATGGCCATCCTACTCCCCACCACTCTGCCTGACCCCCTTGAGCACTACTGCACCGATGGAACAGCAGATAGAGCACTAGGAGAGATATATCACCTCCATTGCCTACCAAAAATTCAGCTGTGGGATGTTTTAGACAAAATCTTCCAAGACATTCATCTCATGCTCCTCATCAATCATAACCCCACCTTCGAGGAAAGTGAATTCCTTCCTCTCACCCTAAATCTTTATCATCGCTACCACACCTTCACACAGCACACCAAACACTTACCTATGGACTCTATGGTTGCTGCCCCCTATGCCTTATCACGGATGGCACTTAGTCAGATGAGAGATTACATCTTGGAACTCTCAGTCTGCCATGGGATTTTGCCCATCCTACATGGACTCCCCGCCCTCGCCATGCATGACTTAGTGTGGCCTATTCTCCAGACTCTCAGCCCAATACATATTCAAAACTTTCTGTGTGTTGGATTCATATCCGACCCATTGGCTCTACAACCTATACCCTGTGTGTATTTTGACCCACCCGCACACCCACATTCCCCTACCAGAATGGATGCCCCCTCCAGCAGTGATGCTGCAGTGGTGGCACCTATGGACATGGCACAAAGTGAAGACAACTCTTCTTCTGGAAGACCTGATACTCCCTACCCTGAGGAAAATGAGAGACCCATCCCCACTCCACCTCCCCGAGCTAGATCTAGAGCCAGGGGAGCCGCTACTCATCAACGATTTGACCAGCAATTCCTACAACCCCTTGTCAATTCACTCATGGAGTTCATTGCTAGATCAACTCCTAGATCACCTCACTCCGTCACATGCTACACATGCGGAGATTCCGGGCATTATCACCCAGATTGCCTGGAATACACCTGCCCATTGTGTTGGGTATCGGCGCCCAGTCACTCCCAATACAACTGTCCTCAACGTTGTTGCAGAATCTGTCATAGTGTGGTGCATGCTGTGGAGAATTGCCTGGCATACAGAGATACCAACTCCCCCAGCTCCTCTTGAGGTGTGACCAAACCTCCTCTGGAAGACCCCTAGGTTGGTGTGGACATCGGAAGCAGGGCTTCCTGTCTACTTCGGAGGTAATGTTACAAGAAATGCAACCGTTGGTTCTCCTTCTAGTCAACACACATATTTGATGAGTTTTTCTTTGCCCTCTGATAACTGGTCTGACGTGTTAACCGGCAGAGATGTTCATTTTCCCTTATGCTCTTATCCCATTACTATGCCTCCCATCTTTGATTCTTCCCTTGATGCGCCCATACCGTTAATGGACATATTCTCCTCAGGTGATTCTCTTGCATCACCTCGTGTTCTCCTTCTCCCCTATATCGATTCTCACACAGTAACTCTTGATGACTCCCTCACAGCCGATTCTTAGTCACTCATTGATACCAGATCATATATAAACCTTCATGCCATGTATTACTATTCCCCAGCTAGTTCTACACAATCTACGTGTAGTTGTCTGGCCTCCTCGAGACTGCTCGTCACAGTTAGAGAGAACCTCTCGTGTCTTCGCACTACACCTCAGAGTGTGCACTCACCTAGTTGCTTTCATCAGTTCTGGACTTGTTGTTGAACCTTTGACCTTGCTGGATAACTCCACACAAGCGTAACACCTCGTCAATTCGCTTGTGGAGTTCATTGCTAGAACAACTCCTGGATCACCTTGCTCCATCACATGCTACACCTGTGGAAACACTGGGCACTATCACCCAGATTGCCTGGAATACACTTGCCCATTGTGTATGGTATTGGCTCCCAGTCACTCCCAGTACAACTGCCCTAGATGTCATTGTGGAATCTGTCATAGTGTGGTGCACTTTGTGGAGAATTGCCCAGCACATGGGGATACCAACACCCCCAGCTCCCCTGAAGGTTCGACCTAATCCATTGTGGAAGTCACCAAGGTGGGTATGGACATCAGAAGCAGGGCTTCCTGTCTATTTCGGAGGTAATGTGACAAGAAATGCCACTATCACTTCACCCCCTATTCGTCGAGCCTTTTTGATGAGTTTTTCTTCACCTTCCAATAACCAGTCCAATGTATTAACCAGTACCAATATTCATTTCCCCTTGATCTCATATCCCGTTTCTATGCCTCCCATCTTTGATTCCTCCCTTGATGCACCCACACCACTTATAGACATATTCTCCTCAGGTGATTCTATTGCATCACCTCATGTTCCCCTTCTTCTCTATATTGATTCTCACATAGTAACTTCTGATGACTCCATCACAGCCAATTCTTAGTAATATGTCAATACCAGATTGTATATAAACCTTCATGCCATGTATCACTATTCCTTAGCTAGTTCTATGCAATCTATGTGTAGTTTTCTGGCCTCCATGAGACTGCCTATCGCAGTTAGTGAGATCCTCTCATGTCTTTGCACTACACCTCAGAGTGTACACTCAACTAGTTGCTTTCATCGGTTCCAATTAGAGATCGAACCTTTGACCTTGCTGGATAACTCCATGCAAGTGTAACAGAAGAGCTGCAAGATTTTGATGCACATATGGAATGTAGGCACTTGGAATCAGCTCAGAACACATCGTCTGTAGAAGATTTCTTCAATCAGGATAAATGGAAGCATACCAACATTGAAATCCTTGTACCTACTAGAGAAAAAAACAAGGTGGGAAATGGCCAAAGCTTTTCGATTGACAGATTTTCCTATCAGCCATTGCTTGAGGTTATTCGCAATGTCTTCGCTGAGGCCTCTGTGAAGTGGTTTCATCTAACTCCATTCAAAAAGGTAAATTTGACCAATATCTTTGATGAAAGTACTATTACAATAGGGCTCACTCACACTAAGTTCTGGAAGTCTCCTATCATGGGCGAGGAACAGCAGATTTATGATGAGCTATACACATTGGATGTATGGAATGAAGCTCAGGATGAGATCATGAAACAGAGATGGACAGACAGGTGCAAACTAGAGCAAGTAGTGGCAGGTCTTATGTTCTGGTCAGATTCCACCTGACTAGCACAATTTGGACATGTATTGACATGGCCGATATATCTCTGCTTTGGCAATCTTTCCAAGTATAATTGCAACACATCCAAGGGAGGGGCTTGTCACCCCATCACATTCATCCCGTTGGTAGGTCTCTGGTAACAATATGGAGATCAAATGACTGATAAGTACGTGATGGTAGCTTCCTGAGACACTATGTCAATTCATAGCCAAACTGTCTGGTAAAAAAGTGAATGCTGACTTATTTACCCATTGAAAGCAAGAAATGATCCATGTGATCTGGAGGATCCTGCTGGATGACAAGTTTGTGGAGGCCTACAAAAATAGTATAGTCATCAAGTGTTTTGATGGAATCACTAGAGGAGTTTATCTGAGGATCTTCACCTACTCTGTGGACTACCCCAAAAAGTACATCCCATGTTGAGACCTTCTCCTTCACCCTTACATGGTCTAAAAATAGAATTCTACTTGCAATAATATGCAACAAAGGCATCCATCCTTGTCCTTGCTGTCTGAATCCAAAATCCACCTTCCATCACCTAGGCTTTTTGATTGACCTGGCTGCCAGAATATCAAATGCTTGTGTGCACTTTTTTCAGAAGGTCAGTGATGCTTAACAAGCTATTTACAACCTTGGACATATGGTGAAGAGCACTGTGGTTGAACAACTCCTGAAAGATAACTCCCTTGTGCCAACAGTGGTGAGTGACAACTATTTGATATTTTACATTGCACTAAACTGTTGCCAATAGAATGCATTTACTGAGTGGCTTTCATCCCTTGGTTTCAATATATATCCAACCCTCATAGTAGATCTATTGCATGAATTTGAACTGGGGATATGGAAGTCGGTCCTCACTCATCTCCTTTGAATTCTCCAAGCCATCGACCTGGCTCACATCCATGTTTTGAATGAAAGGTATGTGTTCACAAAGTACTACAACAGTAAATTAAAAGAGTTGGTAGATTCAGAACTACTCCTTCTTTTGGACTGGGAATCCACCATTTTCCTGACAATGTAGTGGAGACAACCAGTTGGCCAGCATGGTTCTTTGAGGATGTCCTTCAGGTGAGCAACTCTAATAATACTGGACTAGTGAGAACTGACACCCTCATAGTGTGCTATGCCTGCCTTTGAGGGCTTGTTGCCACCGGATCACAATGAAATCACTCAGACTTTGCTTTTCCATCTCACGGAATGGCACTTGCTGGTGAAGCTCCACCTCCATACTGAGGATACACTAACACTACTTGGGCAAGCTCTGCGATGACTTGGAGCACAAATGTGTAAATTTCAACAGGAGACATGTAAAGCCTTCAATACCAAAGAACTCCCCTATGAATCTGCTCAACAACAAAGGTGAGAACTTGCTGATCTACAATTGGAACAATGTAAAAAATCTGTGACATCCGGTGCAGTGTGAAAGGCTCTCAACATCAACACCTATAAGTTACATGCCCTTGGCAACTATGAAAGATCTATCAGGATGTTTGGAACTACAGATTTGTGCACTACACAAGTGGTGAGTGTGAACACATGATCTGAGGGCACTCTAAATGGACTCTCAGGGAGAAAGAGTACACCAGAGAATCAAGAAGTTCTATCAAAATAGTAACAAAAAGCAGGTCAAAGCCCAGTTTGCTAAACAGGCTAGACAGAAAGCTCACCTCAGGTGGCAACTGGACATTGGTGACCCAAGGCAGGAGATTGAAGGCATGGATCCTTCAATACTTGCACACCATTCTATGGCCAACACCTGCCAGGGGGGTAACATGTTCGACATACTTCAGCTACTCCAAGAGCACCAGGATGACCCTGTGGTGAAGGTATGAGCACAGATTCTACTGTTACTATGCTATCCTTATGTTGAATGTGACTTCTATAAGCCAACCTTCATGCATGAACTCAAGGACCATCTCCTCTCAAGGTTACTTGGTCTAGACTATGACAGTGACAAATAGACCTTCTCTCCTGACTTGCAGAATAGCATCCATCTCACCAATCTTGGATCAGTTGTCAAGTCAAAAGTAATACACATCAATTACACCTCATACAATATACAGCATGACTATGATATAATCAAAACCTCACATGGAGATGTAGTTATGGCCTTGTCAAGAGACCAGGCACATCCATTCTGGTATGCATGGGTCATCTGAGTGTTCCATATCCAGGTTGACTTCTCACCTGACACTATCAATCATACCATGCACAACATGGAGGTCTTGTGTGTCTGCTGGTTGGGGATCAACCAGGATAGCCAGTGGGGCTTTAAGAAAGCCCACTTACCAAAAGTTGGATTCATACCTGACCTTACTGATCACATTCCCTTTGGCTTCCTAGATCCATCACTGGTGATCTGGGGATGTCATATGATCCCAATGTTCTCAGATGGTTGTACTTCCGAACTTTTACAGGTGGGACCCTCATTAGCAAGACTGCCTGGTGAACTAGATGATTGGGCTGGATTTTATGTGAATATGTGAGTACAGATTTCTACTATCTATGTGTTCCAATGAGGCTCATCAAACAAAGATTTGCAGATCATGATCTTTTTGCTCAATTTGCTGGAATTGGTGTGGGACATCTTACTCAGGATGTTGCTGGTCACATATCAGGCCTCATGATCGAGGAAAGTGATGATACAGAACAAGATGAAGAAATTGCAATGTGAGGAACTACAGAATGAGAGCCAACCAAGGTTGTGCTTCTTGAGTC
>JBBPTT010000566.1:0-21072 GCA_038094175.1 Boletellus aff. lepidospora
GGGGGGGGAGGTGCTGGTGCAGTGTAAGGAGGAGGTGGAGGAGGGGGAGGAGGGGGATGGACGGTAGTGGTATTACCTCCTGGTGCAGCAAGGGGTTCTGAATCTGGGCCGAGCAGACGACTAATCCAGGCGAGGAGTGGGGGAAGGCCCTTTTGCACATACACTGCTCCAACGTAGGAGCTAAACAACAGGCGCTCTTCCTGCGGAAGATGAACGACTTTACGGGAGTCAGTGGGGGTTGCCTCACAATTGGGTCGTCTAGCCTAGACCGATCGTCGAGTCCTCTTACTCTGGACTTCAGATTGTAACAGGTGAGCCACTGCTTGATGTGAGCGTCGTCCATTGATTCCTTGTGCTTTTCCTGTAGCAGGGTCATGAGGACATGACAGTATGGCGCTGTATTCGAACATGCAGCATACGGAGAGGTCTGATGCAGAGATGAGAGGTGTTCGTTGAAACAAGATGTACATGATAACCATACTGAGCACGGTGTGGCCGAGTTCAGCGAGACGCTCCGCTCCACCATGCTCAGAGCTGTCGTGAGATGTCAGGTTGTTTCTTGGCGGGTTGCGTGTGAGGACATCGAGGAGGAGATCACCGTCAATGGGAGGGAGCGCCGGGATGTTGTTCATCGTGCCCAAGTCGTCATCGAAGCCAGATGCCGTCCGCCAACACCATCGTCACGTGCCTTCCTCTTCTCCTGCCACTCTGACCATGGCGCGTCCGCTCATTCCAGAGCGGTTCATTGACGTGCCTTCTCAGCGCCTCTACTACCTCAGCCTTGGCTGTCTGCTGCAGGTAAGCCCTCTCTCGGTCGTGTCGCGTCCCACCACTCACTTTTCTGCAAGGCTGTCAAGGCATTCGACGCCGCCCGGTGCCTGCTGACCTCAAGTGACCTCAATTCCCATGCCTACGGTAGAAAGTGGTTTTGTTTCGACTTGGCATATGTTGCGCTCCTCTCCCAGCTTCGAATACCGCGCCTCACCTATAGTAAGGCTGTGGTCGCCCTCCAAATCTTCTCTCTTTGGTTCCTTGATGGCTTGTTATTTGGTGGCGTGCGTCTTCATCTTGGCTCAAGTGTGTCCAGTTCTGGTGTATATCAAGGATTACAAAGTAGTCCCCTTTTGTCTTCTGCCGTGAACGCGCTCACTCGTTGTACAGAACATCCCGACTTGCCCGCGACCCCCGAACAATTCCGCCTCGTTGACATGCTTTCCCCTTCTGGCCTCCTTTCCATGTTTTCGAATCCCCCCCGTGGTGATCAGCACTTGCTTGGTCAACACACAGTTCGGATGTCACCAATTAGCACAGCACAATTAAACCCGGATGTACTCAGCTTTTGTCTGTCGCCTCCTTCACACTCCATCCTTGTCCCTATTCTCGTTAACAACACCTCCCCGGCGAATGTTCGGTACTCTTTTACACCCTTGACTTACGTCGAGGGTCAACCTGGTACTGGCCGCGTAGAGCATATCGAACTCAGTGGAAAAGACCTCAGAACAATCGAGCAAGCTCGACTCGAGAGCCTCCAGTCCGTCCGAGTTTATTCCACTGACGATGAACATGAAGATGATGAGGACGAAACACCTTCCTCGTCTGATTCTCAGCTGCAAAAGACTCAGTCACTGGTCCACGTTCGCGTAACCAAACCGGGGACTATCCGATTAGAGAGAATACTTGATAGCTCGGGGGTGGCCGCCCGGCTTAATCACCCTTTGGAAGTCACGATTGTCCCATGCCCTACTGCATTTTACACAGACGATTCTATCGCCCAGTCAGCCAATGCAGTTCGCTGTCAAGGAGATACTGCGGATGTCGACCTGACTATTGATATCCGCGGCGTACCACCTCTCAGCCTTCGTTGGTCCAAGCATGTCGATGGGAAAAAGGAGAGTTTCCTCGTTGAAGGCATCGAAGACAGTAACCCATCGTCTCGTTCACATGGAGATTCACGCAGTGCTGTCAAAACCTCCTCAAAATCACCTCAAATGCTAAAGGTTCCTCTATCGTTTCCTGTGGAGGCCTTGGGGAGAGTCACGTTCGTCTTGGAGAGTGTTATTGATGGCGTGGGTAATGTCGTTCCACTGGAACAGGGTGTTACCAGTGAAGCCACCCTTCGTGAAGTGGCGTTAAATTCGAAGACAGTACGCTCGTTGAATATTCTTCGACATCCCAGTGTTTCTTTCCGGAACTGTGGTCCAGGAAACCCAGTCTCTTTGCTTATTGGCACGGACACACCGCTGTTTCTCCAGGTGACCGATTCGGATCCATTGGATGTTCCATGGAGTGTCGATATCAAGTTCGATCCACCGGAAGGTAGCAAGATCGGCGTCAAGTCCATCCAGTCATGGAAAGATTCGTTTCAGACCCAGCAGTCCTCCCTCAGTTTAAGTGCTAGTGCTGCAGGAGAATACACGATCCTTGGGATTCGGGGAAAGGTGCGGACCTGATCTCAGCCCGCAAAGGATATTCATGCTCAAGGTCTTGCAGTCGTGTGAGGGTGACGTCCTCTATCCAGAAACGTGTAAAGTGGTGGAGAAACCATTACCAACCGCCGAAATTGAATGGAAGCGAATTCACGAATGGTGCGTGCGCTTTATCTGTCCCGTACTACCGAATCTGATGATCCCTATCTACAGTTCCGGTGACACAGGTGTTTCCGCTTCTCTCATATTCCACGGCACTCCTCCCTTCCAGGTCTACTATCGCACACAACGTGACAAAGAAGAACCGCGTGATCTTTTCAAAACCTTCGCAAGTTCGAGGGGTGAACTCACATTACAACCCGAACATAGTGGTCACTACTTCTATACGTTCTTGTATTTGAGCGATGCAAACTACAAGAAAGCGGAGCTCAATGGCCCAAGCATTGACCAGATCGTCCATCCTCTAGCAGCTGCTGACTTCATTCCAACGGCCGGTACCGGTCATCCCAAGCGCATTGTGAACAGCTGTTCTGGAAATATGGTTGACGTGGAAGTCGACCTTCGGGTAAGTCACTTGAGGTTTTTTGGGTGTCATTTGCAATTCACTGTCCCTAGGGAACAGCACCATGGAATCTGGAACTAGAAATAGTTGGCCCCCGCGCTACTGATCGCCTGGAAATTCGTGACATAAAATCGTCTCCTACGCACATACAGGTACCTATTCCTTCTGAGATAGACAAGGAAGGAGGAATTTTCGAAGTAGATCTAGGTAAGTTTCTACAATCTTGTAATCAACTTCCTCACCCATCATTTCCTCAAGTGAGCGTTGAAGATGTGTATGGATGTAAGCGCTCTATCTCTGCGCCTGGCATTTCCGTCAATGTCCGTAGGGCGAAGGTATGTTGATAGCGATTATACAGTGTTGGAAATTGTCACGCTGTTTGACAGCCCACCGTCAAATTCTACATAAAGAACAGTATCAATCAGGTCACAATTCTAGAGGACGCCGAAACCGAGTTACCTTTGCGGCTTACGGGCGATGGGGTATGTCATCCTTGCAAGGCTTTGTAACGGTGTTGATATTATCGCAACACAGCCATGGACCGTCAAGTATCGCCGCACCGAAGTCCCTGAGTCTGTTCAGACTGCACATTTACGTTTTCCAAACGACCACATTCGTGTTAAAGACAAGGGTTCGTATGAACTTCTCGAGGTAAGCAACTCGCTGTTGTACAGTGCTGGCTCCTGAGATGTTGGTCAGGTGTCGGATTTGCAATGTCCAGGCATTGTCATTTCCGACGAAGATAAATATTATGTAGATTGGGTTCCCCGTCCGTCTGCTAGACTGGACCCGCAAACGTCGTCGATGTTTGAGCCGTATAACCGCTCCCATATACTTCCCCCTATTTGCCAAGGACATGACGATCATGTTGACCTGGATTTGACAGGTATGGGAAAATGAAAGCAAAAAGAGGTTTATTTTGTCTAACTTCCATTCTCCTCAGGTCGGCCTCCTTTCCAGATTATGTACAATGTTGCGATGAAGGACGAGTCAGGCGTTGGTACAATCGTTTTGGACCAACCGACTTTCAGTAGCATCCAGCCACGAACACGTTTCCAACTTCATGCATCCAGTCCTGGGCGCAAATATTACGAAGTGAAGCAGGTTGGTGATACGGCGTACCCACTGCACAGGCACAAGGGCGTCGTTATTCCGCGTTCAGAGAGGCTGGTCTTTGAGCAAGAAGTTCATCCTAAACCTTCTGCAAAATTCAAGAATGATAATCGCATGCCTTACTGCCTCAATGACGCTCTTAGTTCCCGAGATCCATTGTCACCCGATGGTACGATCGTGCTCGAGGGTACACCTCCATTCCAGCTCCATTTGTCAATCAGAAACCTCGCTGCTAGCAAGGTGCAACACGAAGTCGTGGAAGTACGCGACAAGGTTTGGAAGCTGGATATACCATCCTACCGCTTCACGACCGTTGGACCCTATCAAGTAACAATTGAATCGGTCCACGACTCTTCGCGTTGTGAGCAAGCTGAACTCGACCCTTCGTGGCGCTCGATCTGGATAGATGTCGCTGAGACAGCTACCATCTCTCCCCTGGACAAAAAGGACTTTTGCGTAGGCGATGTGACTCAGTTCCAGCTAGAGGGAACACCGCCGTGGACGATTGGGTAGGTTGGTGCTTGCGTGGCGGGCACTGACACCGCTCACGGACTAGCTGACAGATACCGAATCAATGCCAAGTCCTACACGCAGGAAGCGAAAACGTCCCCGTGGTCGATCGTTCAGCAACAAAGCGGCGAGTTCATTGTCAACTCTGTTGCACACCAGCAAAAGATGTGCAAGGCTGCTGTCGTCAGCCTGCGCATGAACATTCACCCGTTACCATCTGCCCAAGTAGGACATGGGAAACGCGTATACCAAGACATACATGAAGGTGGGCTACTCTTGTCCCAGTTGATCACCAGTCTTCACTGTCGCTTACAGGTGATCAAGCCGAGATCGTGTTCACATTAATTGGCGAGCCGCCCTTCACCTTCACATACCAACGTGCGGAGCCCAGCCCGAAGAAGGGAGGCAAACCTGGAAAGGTCCTCGAGACACACACCGTCTCGGGCGTTATGACGCACGAATACTCCGTCTTTTCGGCGCTTGAAGGTTATTTGTGATCTCACGACGGGGAGTTCACTTTACTGATGCATGTTTGACAGGCACATGGACTGTGACGTCCATCTCCGACCGCTACTGCCGGTATCCATCGCTGCAGGAAGGACTTGAAAAGCCACGGCGCTGAGATGTCTCTAGAATATTGCCTGTCCTCCGCGCTTCCGCGCACTTGTAGCTCTAGTTCAATAATCAGTCCGTACACTACGCTGACATCTTTCCATGTGGAACCGGGTCAAATGAGATTGCAAAGTAATGATGGAGGGTGATATACAACCCTCCGGAATAGGCCCAGACGACTCTAAAGGGTAACACATGCGATGTAGAACCACTTGGAGACTAATGCTCGTTAGAGGTGGTCGAGCGCAGGCAGGGATCAAACTCACCCGAAGGGTCAATGCTAGCGGGGGGCTGCCTCGAGTCGAGAGGGATGTTGAGGTAGGCGGGGTCGTGACGATCAGTGTGGCCGGGGCCCGGGTTTGAGAGGCTGCGACTAGGAAATGATGAGTCCACGCCCGAGCTATGGCCGAGTGGAAATAAACGCACATCGAGAGATCGTATGTACCTGTCTTGGCTGGGGTCTCCCCATTAACAAGGCGACGCCACGCCTCGTGGGTCTCGTGGATGATCTCGGTTGCATACTTTTTATTTTTGGCTTCACCTGAGAAGGCAAACGCATTCTCGCCCTTGCCATCAGGGATTTTGTAGATCCTGGGATCGATGCATCAGCAAGCACCCCTTGAGTGAGGCGCACGGAGGAAGGGAGCACCTGAACCACTCGTTGGTGGCCCTGATGAGGCCAGGAAGGTGACGCTCGACGTCTTCGATGTCATTAAGTTTTGAAGCGAGGGGGTCGTTGACATCGACGACGATGACTTTCCAGTCTGTCTCGCCCTCGTCGAGCAAGGCCATGACGCCGAGGACCTTGACCTGCTTGATCTGACCAGTGTAACCGACCTGCTCGCCGATTTCACAGACGTCGAGCGGGTCGTTATCACCCTTGGCCTTGGTCTCTGGATGGAGGATGGATGGGTCCTCCCAGGTCTGGCAGGGGTCAACGATGAGCTGCAACGATCATGATTGAGAAGGAGGCGGGACAGACCTGGGGGAAAGCGCCGTAGTTCCAGATGTAGCCATGGTGGGGGAAGCAGTTGCGGACGAAGCGGAGGCGACCTTTTTTAATGTCTTGCTTGATGGGGTTGAAGAGCTCCTCCTTGGAAATTTCCATCTTGGCGTTGGTCCAGCGGGGAACCTCCACGATCATGTTCAAGACGCCATTGTTCCTGTCGGCGAAGAGGGGGACGTCGTGCCAGGAGGACAGGACCTGACCGCCGCGTTCGATGTACACTCTGTGCTCTGATGTGCGATCAACGCCACGGTGTCTGGCAGTGGTGATTGGGCGTACCGAGGGTGTTGGGTGCGCCGATGAGACGCGAGGAGTACTCTGTGGAGGGGTGAGACGGGCGGGCTGGCCTGGGGCGGGGACGACGCACGGGCGGCCATGGATGCAGACGCTGAGAGATGGCGGAGATGCTGGGAGAGGCGAGAAGTGGCTTTCGCGGAGGACATGAGGATTAAGTAGGATGGTTCTGTTTACTGCATGTACTCGTCCAAACACACGCTCGCACGCCCCCTCGACGGCGACCCGTTCAAGTCCAGGCGCAGCAGCAGCCGCTCTACGTGCCGCCGCACGTCCCCGTTCCATTCGCTTCCCCGCCCCCTCCCAACCGCCCGCTGAACCACCGACGTGCTCGCCATCATGGTCGACTTGGACGCGTCTCCCGCCCCGGTGAACGGTTGTTGGCACGTCGAGAGCGACAGCTGCTCGTAGAACGAATCCAGAAGCGAATGCAGACTCTG
Source organism: Boletellus aff. lepidospora (assembly GCA_038094175.1). Taxonomy (NCBI): domain Eukaryota; kingdom Fungi; phylum Basidiomycota; class Agaricomycetes; order Boletales; family Boletaceae; genus Boletellus; species Boletellus aff. lepidospora. The sequence continues at coordinate 6,964 of JBBPTT010000566.1, forward strand.
TGGCCCGCGATGAGCGACGCTCCGACCAGCGCACACCACGCTCACCTTGTTGATCTCTGCGACCACTCCCAGTCGCTCCCGAACCATCACACCCACCTCGTGGTTACCCGCCGCGAGACTGCCTTCGAACAGCAATGCTGGAAGCACATCCCCGCCCCATCGCTCTACCTGCGCAACGAACCGTTCGGAGACCTCGAGAATAGGTCGGAGAATCGCGGAGAGTGTCGGATGCGAAATCAAGCATCCTGTCACGAGACGCTCTAGATAGGTGGTGTGAAGGTTCCGGAGCGTCGTAAAGTCGACCGATGCCAGATCGGCGTTCGTGCCTGTGTCTCCATTACCCCCGCCGTGCAAGATCTTGCCCCCCACCCGTCCGGCGCTCTCCGATCGTGCATGCTGATGTCCGTTGAGCAGCTCCTTGAATCGCCTGAACTCCACGTCGACGACATCCACCATGACGTACCCAAACAGACTGTCCAGAAACCACCCCATGTCCCTGACCACGCCCCAACCGCAACGAAGCAGCTGTCTCCGTACCTCGACGTCCTCCGTGGTGCCGCCTTCTCCAAGGCCTGTCCATCTCCGTCGGGCACGCTGAGCGTTTGACAGCGACGTCCAACACGTGTGGATACGTGTGTGTGTTTTGCGCAGTGCTGAGAGATAGTTGAACAATGCGGAGTAGATCTGCAGATCCGAAGAGTGGAGGAAGAGGTCGAGCGGCCAAGCTACGCTGTACGTGAGAACGAGAGTGGTCCCCAAGAGAAGGTCATCAAAAGACGCGGGCTCCCCAAGATGACTCATCGTTGACGATGAGAGCACCCTGTCGCTCAGAGACGGGAGCAGGAGACGGATTGGCCCCGATGGCATCTGAAACTTGAGGTTCAACAGGGACGGGTCGTGCTGGGCTGTCGTTCCGAGGGATGCCCTGAGGAGCGCAAGGTTCAGATCCTGCTCCTTGATCATGGAGGTGCCGCCGGAACGCGTGGTTAGGCGTGATATTTTGAGGCGTTCAACGTCTCGTATGAGCGCAAGACTGAATTCCCCGTTGCGCAAAAGGAAGTAGTTGGCTCTACAAACATAAGTACTGCCATGATCTCGAACGGCGGTGCACTTACAGCGATACGACAGATTCTTCGACATCCTTGTGTGTGAGGACATTTAGCCATAGCCATTCGCTGACGTTTGTTCGGATCTGGGAAATGACCAAATCAAATCTGTACTGGTCCTCAGGCAGCACGGTATCTAGTAAAGTGGCGTGACGGAGGGCTTGTTCTCGTGGAATCTGATTCTCCCACTTCTTCTGTTTGACTGTTGCGATGGCTCGTCCGACATAGACGATAGATTCGCGTGACTGATGAGATACGCACGAGGGCACCGAGCCTTCAAGAAGGGTGTAGCTGTCCGACGCCAAAGGGTCGACGGACGACAGAGATCCATGGACCAGGAACGCGGCCAGCTGCCCGCGCCACGTACGCTGAACCGCGATTGCCAGCGAGGACATGATCTGGGAGATGCGATGTACGCCCGTCTTTGAGCGGGTGAGCAGCAGGTCGATCAGAGGACCGGGCTGCCACTGGTCTTTGGCCTCGAGGTGTGTCATCAGGGACTCGAGTGCGGCGAGCGGCGCATCCCACTCTGCGAAGGTTGCACGCACCGCGGCGAGTGGGACGAAGAATGCCTGACCGACGAGCTCTGGATCACGGTGGAGGATCTTGGCCTCGGTGTCCACGACGAGACTCTCGTAATCGTCTTTGAGCACCTGGTTGAGCGTCGCGCACAGCGCACAGACGTATCTCGAACGCGACCGCGAAAGCGCCTCGGATGCCTTCCTGATCTTCCGATACCTACGAGCGACCTGGCCGAGCACCCGGAGGCACTGCTCCTCGCCGGGGTGCAGAAGAGGGCGGAATGCAGGATTCAGCTCATAATCTGAGGTGAAGAGCGACGAGGAGTGTCCGGCGAGGACGAGCAAAACCTCTGCAATCATTTGCAGCGCCAGTGCCGCGACGCTCGCGCTCGACGACCGGTCGACCACAGCCACCACCGTCCAGGCTGTTCATGTCCACCACCAGCTCACAGCTCCTGGAGCGGCAGCCGGGCAAGGGAATCGACCTCCAACTCGCTCTGGACGATGCGTTCGCCGACAGCGACGACCAGCCCATCCAGTTCACCTCCGCAGCCGTTCGCCAACACTTTGCCGACCAAGCACAGTGGGCGGCGACAGAGACCGTCGACGAGCTTGACACCTCGGTGTCCACGCTTCGCTTGGACGGCAGCACGTCGGACTCGGCCAGTGTGGCCTCGCAGTCGCTCGCCACGGTCGACCAAGTGCCATCACGCGACCTGTCGACCGTCGCACCGTCGGAGCCCCACACACAGGTAGACCATCATACCAGAGAGGACTACGGCCAGGAGGGACCCACCCACCCCGCGGTGCACATCGACGTCTCAAAACCTCCATCAAGCCGCGTCTCTGTCATAGAACAGAGCGCTACGGTCTCTGGGACGCAATATCTTGAGGCCCCCGGTCACGAGTCGTCAGATTTGTCCCCGACGACGACCTCCTCTTCATTTCCAACTCAAAAGTCAGTCCCGCAAAATGACAGTCACAAATCGTCGCGTTCAACCGGACCGACTGTGCTACAGAAGGTGGTAAGCCAGACACGGCCACGTTTCCTTCCACCAAAGAGTCGGAAAGAAGACCTCAAGCACCTCGCTGATTGGGAAGCCATGATGAAGCAGAGTCGGGTGGCGGGTAATTCCGATTCGATTCACTGTTGTCTCCTTTCGTTGAAAGCGGAACCACAGAAGAGAAACGGCTCAAGGCTCTACAGGAACGCAGGTTAGCTCGCGAGCTCCGAATAGAGCAGTCCATTCATGTATGGGAAAAGGTGATAGCCCCTGACTGGCGTGTCGCACATCGAGATCCTGGTCTTCGCAAGCTATGGTGGAATGGAGTTCCTACAAAACTACGTGCTACGATGTGGGAGCATGCTGCAGGCAACGCACTGACACTCAGCAAAGGTACATTGGTTGTCAAAGAGTAACAATTCTGATCCCATTCCTGGATCCTTTTTAGACAACTATCGCACATGTCTCTCGCGCGCGAAACGGGCCCTGTCTTCGGGTGTTTTTCCTGAAGATACTCTTCGGACGGTCGAAGGCGACATACTTGTCACACTTCCTGCCCTGCATCTCTTCCGCCCAGAAAGCGGACCTCTCTACCAGGACCTAAAGGATTTGCTTTGCGCGTGGGTTGTCTCACGCGCGGACGAAGGCCTGAGATATACCCCTGGAACGTCAAAGATAGCTGCCATGATCCTCATCAACATGCCTGCCCCACAAGGCTTCATAGTGATGAGAAATCTGCTTGAACGACATTGTCTAAGGTCCTTCTATGGGGAAGAGAACACAAAAGAAGACGTAAGTCGCGTCAATGAGAAACGACACAGTCTGACTGAATCACAGCACCCAGGTTGAGGCATATTATCGGTGAGGGCTTCGTAATCTAACGTTTTGTGCGAGGCATGACCTCGAGAGCTAGTATTTTTGACACTTTGCTGGCGGACAGTATGCCAAAGAGTGAGTCATGTCATGTTTCGCGTACGTGTGATGGCAATTGAAGATTTGCCTCGTCTTAGTATACTTTAACTTTAAACAGCACCAGATATCACCCGCTGCATATCTCCCTAGTTGGCTAATACCGCTGTTTCTGGATCATCTGCCATTCGAAGCATGTGCCCGAGTATGGGATGTAATAATGCTGGAGGGTGACTCGTTTCTGTTTCGCGTGGCACTCGCCGTTCTGGCGGTTCTGGAACCGCGGCTTTTTTTCCCGGAGCGACGAGAGCTTCTCGAACTCCTCAAGTAAGTCCAGATACAAGTTTTGCCTCGCACTCTGACCAGTGCATGTTTCTACCCCAGTGGTGAGAATAGAGCCGCCATCGAGGTGGCCCGGCGCGACGGTTGCGCCCTTGACGGTGGAAAATACGAGATATATGGTGTTGACGAGGAGGCACTGTGGGAACGAATCTTAGGTATGGACGAGTGGTGGAAAGAGACAACGTGGCGAAGATTGATACAGCGCGAATTACCGGACGTATAGCGGCAGACTAGTATTTTTCAGCGACGTACAAAATAACAGGATGGATTGCGATCATCAGCTCACGGTGTCTTCATCTTCCACAGCAGTTTTATAGAGTGCATACATCTTTCTTCGATTTGCATCTCTAGTGTCCTCAGCGCTCGCGACGGCAAACAAGCTATTCAAAATAGCTTCTCGCAGTGTACCCCGAGTTACTGAACTATCGGTGCACTGCACATTTGCGCAGGCATTGGAAATGATCGAGGGATAGTCGTATGCTGAGACTCGTGCGCGTTTTTGAGGATTTGACGTTCGTGACCGCGATGCATCGATCAAAGGTTTGAACAACGACTCCTCAAGATGCTTGTATGTCGTGTTTGATCGTGTGTGGGCAGCAAGAGATACAAAAGGGGACAATAATGTGAGGACGGGAACGGGGATGGAAGAGTCGGAAGCGGACAAGACGCTCTCCAGTTCCTCTAGGTATATTTCCGCGAGATGGAAGGTAAGGCCAGATGGCACGCGTACGTCAGTGGAGCTAGAGTAGCAGATCAATTGATTGGAGAGAAGGGAATGGGAAAAGACGTACCAGAGTGGGCCACCTGTGTTTTTGAGTATCGACGTATACTCCTGAAGCACGACCGAGTCCCACTTGGTTCGTATGAGGAGCCTGAAGGAGGCGTTGAGAAAGCGCCGGACGAGCATGTAGTACTTGTCCATTCTGCAAGAAGGGTTGAGCAACGAGCGGGATAGAACAGGCGTACTGTACATGCCGTAGGCGGTCTATTCCGTTCCATTCCCTGACAGTGGTGACCCAGAAGCCCCTGAGGAAAGCCAGTGAAGACGAAACGGTAGTAAGGGTCAGGAGAAGCTCGGCCAGTTCCTGGGCAAGGTCCTGCTGTACGCGAGGCTTGTCAGACATCCAAAAACCTGGAATAAATGTAAGGTGACTGGTATTGGGGCTGGATGCGAACTTGCAGTAGAACAGCCCTTTCCACAACTTTGCGATCTCGGATTCTGGGAGGGCATTGTTGTCGGGATTAGAGAAAAATAGGGCGAGATGTTTGACGGCGTTATCCCTCGTCTTCTTGTCTGAAAATTGGTGGTAAGAAAAGGGATGGGCGGGGAGGCAGAGACTTGCCGGACGATGCGAGGTGTTTCCCCAACGGCGGCGAGGACATCTCTCTCTGGATTGGATCGGATTGCGGAAGTGGTTGGCGGCCCTCGGTCACGTGATATGATGGGACAAGAATTGTGCACAGCCACACGACCGTGGAGTTCCTCGCATCATGAAAGGGCCCATCACTTGCCATGGTCAGTCCTACCTTGTCCCCCTCCTCCTCGTTGGCCTGACATACAAAGTCCTCGATGTCTCGCTTGGAAAACCCGCTGAGGGTGTCCGGGTCGATCTCCAGCGCTATCGCGACAACGGTGAACTTGGCGTGTTTGATCCCGTCTCTCAGCAGTTGCGTTCCATCTTCCCTCTCGGATCGACCACTGATCCCATCGCACTCAGAGTCACTGATGCTGATGGTCGCTGCATAACGCTTCTCCCTCCACGCGACTCCGAGGGGGCACCCCACCTCCAGATTACCGCTGGTATCTACAAGATTGTTTTCAAGCCCCAAGATTATTTTGAAAAGACGGGCAGGACATGTTTCTATCCCTGGATAGAGGTCATCACCCAAATACATGTCTTCTCCCAGCTGACTGGCTGTCGCACAGATCCCCTTTCGAATCGAAAATCCAGACGAACATTACCACATTCCTCTCTTGATCAGCCCATACTCTTTCACCACCTACAGAGGCAGCTGACTCTCATCCCACCACAATTATACTCGCTACGTTGTCTCCTGTTCGGAGTATCGAACCGTGATAAAGTGCGTGTGATGGTGGACTCTAATATCATCCCTAAATGTGCCAAGGCTATTGTACGAGTACTCTCGCATATTGTACCCCCTTGAGATGCACTCCCCGCATGGAAGACCTGACGTTCTGGATGAACAGCTCTCGGTTCTTCCGCAGTTCTTCCGCAGCGTCTGCAGTCTCGTCAATAAACAGTGGCTGACGTCGGTCGTCTCCTCCCACCTTTGTTCAATGGGTCATCGGCGTTTGGCTCCAGAAACAGATACTGTAATCCAACCATCACAGAGTTCAGATTCAGCACCGGCTTCCAATCTTCCCGAAGGATATTCAAGCAGACGTTGCCCTCTAAATCTACGTTGGGATGATATATCTTCATACGATAAGCGTCTCGTAAGCTAAGGGTGCCAGAAGGGGCGTACCGTCTGTGTGCACTTGACCTTTGGCGGCTCATGGGGATAGTTGTTGTTGATCGTAAACGAGAACACGAACGCTCCGCCGTGATACATTCCTGTGTGGATCACAAGTAAACTATCTAAGCTACGTAGCAGATTTGTTTCCAAACCTTCGTCTGGAGTGATGGTGAGCGTAAAGTTGAGGAGATCGGCCGGGTCGGGGAAGTGTGTCTTCATCGTCGGTGGTAGGTCAAGCTCGGTCAGGTCTAGTGGGTCGATGGGCTCTACAAGTCATCCAGGACGACGACTGGAACCGACCTTTCTGCACGCGTATCTGCGCGGCACTGGTCTTTGGCTTCCTCTTGGCCGCTGCGTCCTCGTTCTTCTTCATGCTCAGGATCTGTGTGATAGATCAGACGCCTGGCTGGTCGGTGGCAGCGGTGCAGACCTTCAACATGGTGGACGGTTCGTGGTGGGATGGTGGGGCGAGGCAGAGGTGCAATGCGGCAGCACGTGCCAACACCGCAGGGCAAGTACTGTGCCACTGCGTCTGTGCCAACTCCTCGACAAGAGGGACGCGGGGGAACGCAGAAGCGCGATGTGGAAGTAGCTGGTTTTTCTGGAGCTACTATCATCGCTGGTAGATTGTTCGCCGTCGACTGCTTTCCCAAACTGACTGCGCGTGCAGGGATCTGACAACATGGTACCTTCGACCGGCAAGAGTTTTACATATGCTTAATGGCTTTCGCCGTTGCAAGGGAGGATTGGTTAGTTTTCCAATACGACCCTACCCGACAGCAATGCGGCAGACCACGCCTACAGGAATCTCGAATAGTCCAACCGAGTCGCGCCAATAGCCGTGTAAGGTGAAGCTTCCCATCTAGGGACAAATTAGCTGGTGCGCCCATCCTTGTTGGCCTGGTAGCAGCTCTCGCGCGCCCTCGCAACCCTACATTGTCGGGCACTCCTGCCCGGGTCAGCGACTAGCCAGGTCCACCTTGTAGAAATTCAGCTGATGCTCTGCTCTTTCAGGAGCACCACTCCAAGACTCGTGGGCAAGCCAAAGATGGTAGGGCCCCATTATTGGCCTACAAACCCAGACCTTTAGTTGCCTCAGAGCTACGCACATATTTCCTGGAGCACATGATGCGGAAGTGGTCATTTTTATCCACTGCCTCTTATCAAGGCTTATCACATTGTCACAGTGGGTGCGCGGTGGTTACCCGAGCAAAATCACCGACACTGCAAACGTGGCTCACATGGATGGCCCAACAAAGGTCGACTCGGTGCAAATGTGATTATTTTGCGACGCGATTTGCATGATGCGCGGGACAACTATGGGTTCGGTGCAAATTCAAATGTGAATGCATTCTTCCTCAGCTCTGCTTGGTTTTTTCCCTGTGCAGAACAATTACCGGGTCATCGTGTTTACCAACGGCAGTGCAGATATCGATGATCTTTATCTCCAGTTAGATCATATCCAAGATCCGAGCCTCCGCCCACTCGATGAATGTTTCGCTAATCACTTTATGCAGGGGATGTGAGAGGCTCGACGGAAGTGGACTGGGCGTAAGAAAACTACGATGATGTTTTTGGCAGTGGCTCCCTTGACATGTCAAACCCTGGCAAGAGCTGGGAAACCAGAGAAGGAAAAGAGCGGTTCGAACTTGAGCTTGCTGGTCGCTTGTTTGGCCATCGCATCTCGTAGCCATCCAGGCAATCGTGCCCTTTTATCAAGGCTATTAGCGCTTTTGTAACTTGTAGTCACCGTGCACTGATAAACGTGCGAGCGTAGGATGGTCCGCCACTGAGGCATTTTATCATGTCCCTCTCAGAGACACTGCCTATCATCGACCTTGACCTCTTCCGCCACGACTACGACAATGCCGAGCGAGCGCTGCAGGAATGCGAAAAGGTATTCTCTCCTAGTCTTGTCTCCGAGTTGTCAATGCCACGTTCCCTGCCAGGCGGCCAACGCTCTGATCACGTACGGCGCTCTCCTTGTGCACGACTCTCGTGTGTCAGAAGAGGACAACAACGCATTTCTCGATCTCGTCGAGAACTACTTCGTACAACCACTCCACGATCTCAGAAAGGATGAGCGTCCCGAGATTTCATATCAGGTCGGCGTGACCCTCGAGAACACTGAGAAACCCAAGTGTGCCGTTCACCAGCCCTGCCTCGACGTCATCGCCCATCTCGATCCTGCAGAGAGACCCTTGGACATCTCTGGTCACCACCCAGATCCCAAATGTCGTTTCTTTTGGAAGATGGGCACTCCGCCTCCGTACGAGACACAGTATCCCGCCCTAAATGCACCCAATGTCATACCTCAGGCCTCTGTCTTCAAGGACATCTGGCAGCCCACTATGGAGAAGTGGGGCAAGTATATGATGGATGCGTATGGCATTGCCCCGTATCTCGTTTTGTTGCTGACTCGTCCTTTTGTCAAGTGTCGAAAACATTGCGGAGATGACTGCGATTGGCCTTGGACTCCCTCGGCACACTATCAAGGAGGCAGGGAAATACGGGTGAGTGTACACACCTCCCCCTTGCAAGATTGTGATTATACCTCGACTCTGTTCGCACAGACCGCATTTGCTTGGCCCTACTGCATCTGATCTCACAAAGTATGGCAAAAAAGACACCATTTTGGCAGGGTTTCATACCGACCTCAACTGCCTGACCATTCACGGTCGCTCGCGGTACCCTGGCCTGCACATTTGGGCACGGAACACTGGGAAGCGCATCCCCGTCAAATTTCCCCCGACTGGACAGTATCTTCTTGTGCAAGCAGGAAAGCAGATCGAATATCTTACTGGGGGGCTTATCAAGGCCGGCTTCCACGAAGTGGTCGTGAGCGAGGCCACTGTCGACGTAAGTCGTATGCACACGACCTTTCGTGTTGATACGCACCCTCTTTAGACCATCTCGAAACGCAAGCTTAGCCACCCGGATCGACCTCTTATCAGAATTTCATCCACCTTTTTCTGGCATCTTTCTTCTGATTACGATCTCTCTCCGCTCCCGACATTGATAGAGCGTGCAAAGGTGCTCGACGGGGTGCCTGATGCAGAACTCGTGAGCTTGTACCCTCCAGTGAAAGTCGGACAGCAAGTCCAGAAGTAAGCCATCCCTGCCCTCCATCGACCCTTGCAACTGAGACGGCACCGCAGCGAACTCAAAGATATAGCTCTTATGGCTTAATCATGACTTCATTTTCTGTGTAACTGAAGTTGAATTCAATTATTGTCAGTGTATGTGATGTATACAACGAATGCGATCAGTTTCCACGGGGGATCGCAAGCCCAAACACAGGGAGAACGCTCTGAAGCTTGACAATCATTTCGTCCCATTCTGCCAGAGGGTCAGAGAGCGCTGTGATAGCACCACCAGCACCCACAACCCACTCTTCTACGTGAGGCCCAGTGGTTGGCACCGGCTCTGCCGTCATTGGGGATGACGGGGCAGACATCTGGTTGAACTGATCGTCGTATTTAAAACAACTGCGAATGGTGATCGACCAGTCTCCGCTACCCCCTACGCACCAGTAGCCAAAGACGCCTGAATAGATGCTGCGTTCGCTGTCTTCGAGGGTTTGCAGAATTTCGACACTGCGCTTCTTGGGCGCTCCGGTCATGCTACCTACAAGGCGAGAGGTTCAAATGGCGCAGGCGACTGTAGTCACACGATCCTACCTGGTGGGAGGCTGCGTCTCAGCAACTCCCAACCAAGGGCACCATTGGCACGCCGGCCATCCAGCTTATCTGCACCGTCGGCAGGTCTCCCTTGAACGACGCTGACAAGCTGCCAGACGGTCTTGTATTCCTCGACGGCGCAAAATTGGGTCACTTCGACATCTTCGCCAACGACGCTGTGGAGATCGTGGCGTATAAGGTCGACTATCATCAGGTTCTCTGCGACTTCTTTCACGCTGCCTCGAAGCGCCTTCTCTGCAACAGCGCGCGTGATTCCTGGTCCTTTTCGAACAGTTCCTTTGATGGGGCGTAGTTGATACGTTGATCCCGGGGGGCGCGAAAAAGAAAGAAAACGCTCCGGAGATGAAGCCAGTAACGTCGTAGGATGTAACCGAAGAAACCCAGAGTGGGGAGCCGGGTTCAGATCCCGGAGGTGCTTGTAACGTTCCCATGATAAAGAGTGTCGAGAAGCGTTGTGAACGGGAGAGTCGCTTAAAACGACTCTTGTATTAGCTGTGAGGCATAGCTCATATGAGTCCCCTGCGTATAGATATTCCTTTGCGACATTGATTCGAGAAATGTAGAGTTCCTTGTCCGGCAGGATTACAGTCGCAGTGCCGGCCCGCGCCTTCGTTGAGGAAGGGATGTCATTATGCGAATGAGTAGCATGTTGCGGGACGATTCGTCTGAGTCTTGCTGCCGTTTCGGCGAGCCACTGTCCGTCACTGTCTATGATAGATTGAAGATAAATTATGTCCGTCTTGGTGTCGAGAACGATGCTACGTTCCACAAATACTAGGTTGGCGTCTGGATGACGCTTCCCTGGGAGAGCTGCCGTTGAGGGCACGTCAAGCGATGTGACGCCGAGCTCATAAGACAAATAGCCAACAAGGCCACCCCAAAAGGGCAAGTCGCATGCACCATTGCACGCTTTACGTTCACTCATGAATGAGGATAGCCATGACCAAACATCATGTGGTTTTAAATGGAAGCGGGAAACTGAATTGTCTGTGCGGAGTGACAGGAGGCCGTCGCAGATGGAATACGTGATACGAGGAGAGGACGAGTGGAGGCAGCCAATGATGGTAAATCGTCCTGGCTGGGCGATGGATTCCAACATTACAAATGGAGATGACTCGTCTTGTACGCCGAAAAGCTCGCAGATGGCCACCGCATTCACACCAGGGAGGTGGAGAGTGGACGTAAGAACGTTTCCCGGTGGCGAAGGGTGGCGTACAAAGGTAAGGGGTGGGTGCGGGTTTGGCCAGGGCGTGCCAAACCTTACGGCGGACCTGGAGTCCCAAGGATGAACGCAGCGACCGCGGGAAGCGTTCCAGGTGCGAGCTAGACGCCAAAAATTTGACATCACCTCAAGCCCCCCGCCTCGGGTAAGGACAGACTCGGGGTGATATTGGACAGCCCAGAATGGATGCCTGGTATGCTTGAGTGCCATGACCGTTCTTTCAGTCCCGAAATCGTCAGAGGCCCACGCGAGCACTTCCAGATCTTCCAGTCCACTGATCTGAGCATGGAGGGAGTGGTAACGAACGGCTTCCACGATCCCGACGGCCTTGAAAATGTCTGTACCTGTGTGCTCCACAAGAGAGACTTGGCCATGCTTTACGACGGGCAGCCTCTCGACCGTTGCACCATGCTCTGTAGCCAAACTCTGCAGCCCAAGACACACACCAAAGATGGGCAGCATATGATGTTCATCGAGCTTCCACAAGTGCTTGATGGTGCCAATGTCCGCAGCTACGTCAGGAGATCCGGGACCGGGACCAACGATGATGGCAGAGAAGTACCGAAGGAATGGCAATAGTCCTGCTAGGGACAGTTCATCGTTCTTAATGATGTGAATTTGGCTGGACGGTGCTGCTTTGCGACAGAGGGATGCTAGGCTGGGCAGTGATGACTCGGATCGGACAGCAACAGGATTCGATGGGGGACGCACTTGAACGTGAAGGAGTCGTACGAGTCGAGGAGGAGGATCCGTTCTGGTGCAACGGACATGGGCGGTCGGGAAGAGCAGGTGTGGGGCCGCTCGGAGCGACACTCGACGGCTCACTTGGACATGGACGGTCACCGTCAAGAGCTGTTCGACAAGGTAATGCTCGAGTCCGCACGGTTCGACCGCTCCTCATCGTCGGTTACGCCCAGCTCAAATCAATCTGTGTGCCCTTGCTCGACAAGTCCCAGCTCACGCCTCCAAATGTCTCTGTCGTCTTGCGGCTCCTCTCCGCGCTCGAGGACACTCTCAGACGACACTCCGAGCCAACGCTCTCTGCTAATCTTGCCTCGTATGTATTTTTACCTCTATCCACGATCTTGCGTCGGAATCCATCAAGCAACATTCCTGACCAAGTGATGGAGGGACTCTTCAACGCACTCTCATTTCTGTGTGCATCGTGGTGGTGGACTGGTGACCTCCAGCTCTGGGGCCAGATATTTATGTTGTGCAGCTCCATCATTGGCGGTCTCGAAGGGAAAGGCAAGGGCAAGGATCGGAGCGACGAAACCAAGGAAGCTGCTGCTCGGTGTCTGTCTGCGCTTCTCCGTCGACGAGCGGACCCGGAGATGCCCCCCGACGGTGGAACTTGTTCCGCGCAACAACGTCTTGCCCAGTTCCAAGCCCATGCACACGCCGCTCCGTTCTTGCCTGTAATCGGGCAGACCGTGGATTCACTCCTGTCGACGGCCAGGTCGCTTCACCGCCCCTTGCAGCGGTTCTCGTTACAATTATTGGATACCATCCTCACTGTTTATGCGCCAACTCGCTTCATTCCATCAGTATTGCCAGGTGTTGTCAGCACGATGACTCGGATTGCCCTTGCTTCCCAGGAAAGAAAGAGCTGGGCAAGTGGTGAAGTTGTTGCGGGAGCCCTGGTCGTCATACAAAAGATAGTGGTCATCTCCGTTGGAGATGAAGTTTGCATCGCGGACGGGGCGATTCGTAGTGTGGTCGATCTCGAAGACCTTGTAAATTTCAACGATGCACCACAAGCAGAATCACTGCCAACGCCGTCGGTGCCTTACTTGGTCACTCGCACCTCTTCTTGGCTAAGGGCATCTACCTCCCAGCTTCATATCGCATTGAATACACTCACACCATTGGTCAATCACCCCACCCCTTCTGCCTTGACCGCGCTAGCGAGCATGGCGAAGGAAATTGTAGCTGCTACCCCATTGACCCTCTCACAGTCGCAGCCTCTCCTGCTGTCATGGCTACTATCGCTGTCCAATTCATCTTATTCTCATGTTGCCGAGTCCGCAAGTGCTTCTATTCTTGATCTTCTCTCGTGCACCTCGGCACGACATTCCCTACTGCAGACCTTGACACAGATTGCTAAAGACAGTCTCGGTTCCTTGCCCCGTTGGATCGCCTCTCAAGCGGATTCGAAAGTGGAACATATCGCTGGTCAGGTAGAAGCAATCTGTCGATTAACGCAATCTACTGTTTCAAAGAGCCTCTGTCTTTCGCCCCTTTCGCTCGGGTTGAACCTCCTCGGTCCTAGCGGTGGTATTGAACGATGGGGATGGACTTTACTTTCAGTCCTGGAATTTGGTACACCTCCTGTCACAGTTCACCATGCACCTGGTGCGCAACTCTTTCTGGAAAGTGAAACCGGATCAGCAGAGAGTGTCACCTTTCCCGAGGTCACATTCAAAAATGTCCTTTCGAGGTCTGCAAGAGATTCTCTCTCAAGGATGCTCAAAGCGTTAGGTCGCGCAAGCGGAGACAACTGCCTCTACGCGATAGAGTGGTTTATCAGCACGGGGCGGGCCTCTGAGTCGCACACCTCCGTTACAGCGCTTTGGTGTGCAGGCCGACTGCTGGAGGGTGCTAGTGGTGTTTGTCTCTGCAGCGAGGATCAAATTTCGCAACATATGACGACACATAGCAAGCAATTCGAAAGGTTCGCTAGAGGGCTTGCGCGAGACGTTGCCGAGCTGTGGACCATCGAACCTGCCGAGATCACCGCAAATCACCCGTCCGGAATGCTGGACGATGACTCTGTCCCGCGAACGAAATTCACCAAAGGGCTGTCCATAATACGGGCTACTGTGG
>JBBPTT010000567.1:0-21043 GCA_038094175.1 Boletellus aff. lepidospora
TTATGTTCCATTCTTTAAATTCTTCATCAAACGTCTCAAAGGCCGCACCGGGTGCACATGCGGCGGCCGCTGCCCGGATTTCAAACCTGGTCAGGTGACACGAGACCTCGCGAACACGTACTCATTGGGGTGTCAATGAAACCAGGAGCGTACGCATTCACAGTGATCCCATGGCGCCCAAGCTCCAGTGCTGGTGTGACCACACATTTCTAGTCAAGAGCGGGACAATATGAAGTTACAATCCGTACCGGCACTTTGGGTCAGGCCCCGGACGGCAAATTTGCTTGCACAGTACGCGGAACCTGTAGGGAATCCGGACTTTCCGGCGATGGAACTTGCGCCGATAATGCGCCCTCCTCGTCCTTGAGCTATCATCTGTGCTGCTGCATGCTTGTAGCACAAGAAAACCGAGCGTGCGTTGATGGCCATAGTTCGTTCCCACTCGTCGAGTTCGGCTAATGGGCGGCATAAAGTCTGAACTACCAGATCTGTGGGCAGCGTCGCTCACTGGAGACCAACTCGGAGAGCGGGCTAATCCCTGCGTTTGCTACCATCTATGGCGTGCCATAGGAGTCTGTTCGGTGGAAAGTTCTGTACGGGAATACTCACGACATCCAGGCCGCCGAGCTGCTCCGCAACACCGTGTACAATGCCTTTGACGTCACCTTCGACGGTCACGTCTCCCGGGACCAAGTGAGCTCTTCGACCAATGTTCTCGACGTCACCAGCGACAGCGCGGAGCTGATCGTGCTTGGTGGGGAGGTCGTTCAAGCCAATGTCGAAACCGTCCCTAGCCAGACGAAGCGCGACACTACGGCCAATACCTTGTGCGGATCCGGTGATGAGAGCGACCCCTCTGACGACAGACATGAGCTCCAAGAGAACAAATCGAAGCTGGGAGAGTGCAGCTAGCGGGCTCAGTTGGTCGTCAACATAATATTATGCCACCGGACCGCCACCACCCGCCTGTCGGCGCCCGAAGGTGCGCGTAGCCTGCACAGGCTAGAAGCGTGCTGCTGCATGTGACACCGTCCCCGCGTGCTTCAAGGATCGTGCCAGGGCGTGTTTTTTTTCTTGGCCTACCCTGATGGCCTGATGCAGGGCCCGAGTGCTGTTAGCCGTCGCAAACCAAATACGCTCAAATAAGCTGCCAATCAGACTTTACCTAATTTGGTGACGTCGTTTCGATGGGTTCTGGAGAGAGTACGGGCGCTCGCCGAGACATGAATGCTCCTCGTTTCAAAGGAGGAGCAAGCTCAAGCCACCTCGAAGACATAGATTACCCTCCTCACGCGCTTGTAAGTTAAGTCACTGCTACCGTACGTGCACGATTTCGTCTGCATTGTGAGATCATGCTCAAGATCGACGTTTATCCCACTATATTAGATGCAAAAAGCAATCAGCATGTTCCGCCTTCCGTGTTCGAAAATGCGGGCCTCTCTACGACTCCCTGCAGCTGGACTCTTCTCGTCTCTGCGTCGCCCTCACTACGGTCCGCTCTCTTTGCTCAACCCCTCTTTCACGAGGAACCCCGTCACTACCATGACCAGTCGACTACCGTCTTCTCCTCGACTCTCCGACATGTTGAATCCGGAGTCTCTAATGGAGGATCTGGAGAGCAAACTCTTCGACTACACCACCGGGCGTTTCCTGTAAGTCTCTTACACCTTGTCTCGTCTTTGTCTAACTCGTAATGTGACGTACTCAGTGCCAACGACGCCCTTCGTCTCCGAGAGCGTAGGCGTGTGTTCAATATCCCAGGACTCTTTAGAATCATTTCCAGGGCGCTTTCTTGCAAGTCTGAAGAAATCGTAGGCTTTAGAAAGCTCGGGGAGGGTGGCCTCAACCGTACCTTCCTCGTCACTTTGAACACCGGCTTCCAGCTCGTCGCGCGCATCCCGTATCCCATCCTGGTTCCCAAGGCATACGCTCTCGCCAGTGAGGTCGCCACCATGGAGTTCCTTCGTTCCAAAGGGCTTCCCGTTCCCGAGGTCTACGCGTATTCCTTCATGCCGGAGAACGAGGCCGAGACAGAATATATTCTAATGGAGTATGTTGAAGGGACCGACTTGAGCCGGATATGGTTCGACCTTGAGAAAGATGAAGTAATCTTGCTGATGGACCAGCTCGCGAAGCTCGAGTCTGTCATGATGTCCATCCCCTTCCCCGCTGGCGGGAGTATCTACTACGCTGGAGACCTCAAGAATCTGTCTGGGAACGAGGGCGTCCCGCTCGAAGGAGAGCGATTCTGTATAGGCCCTGATGTATCGGTACCGTTGTGGTATGGACGAAGGGAACAGCTAGACGTATTCCGAGGACCATGTACGTCTCACTTCTCCTTCCTCTTCTGCTTCTTCTTAACCAATCGATGACTATAGATAAAGACGCCAAATCAGTGTTGGTTACGGGGGCCAAGAAAGAGCTCGCCTACCTCAACAATTTTGGCTCACCGAGGGCACCTTTCCATTGCTTCCGAAGGGAGTACTATAACTACGAGAAGCAGCCGCCGTCGGACCATGCCAAGAACCTTCGTCGCTACCTCTGTCTCGCACCGTCGCTCGTGCCAGACGATGAGTCCCTCAGCACTTTCTGCATCCGCCACCCCGACCTGACCGGCAGCAATGTCAAGGTTTCGAAAGATTCCAACGGCTTGCGAATCCTCAAGGTGTTGGACTGGCAGCACGCCGTTGTCCTACCCCTCTTCCTCCACGCTGGAATGCCTGACATCATCCAGAACCGAGGGGACGAGGTCTCTCAAAGTATGATCGAGCCTAAGCTACCGAACAACTTTGACAGGCTACCGGAAGAAAAGAAGGGATTGGAGAAGGAGCTCCTCCGTCGTCGTCTCGTTCACTACCATTACAGCCGAAGCACGAAGAGGCATAACGAGATCCACTACAAAGGTCTGGTCTATCCGTTGAATCCTTTCCGTCGCCGCATCTTCAATCATGCAATTGCTGTGTGGGAGGGCGAGACGATCAAGTTGCTGTATGCGCTGATAGATATGGTGTCTGGCTGGGCGGTGGTTGCCAAGGATGACGCGCCATGTCCGGTCATGTTCACGGAGGACGAACAGGCTGCGGCAGAGATGCTGTATCAGGCACTGGTGGATGCAGACAGGGGTGAGATGATGCTGAGGGACAGTGTCGGCTACGCGGAGGAGACTTGGGTGCCCGCTGCTCACTACGAAGAAGCCAAGGAATTCGGTCAGGAGATGAAACGGAGGACATTGGAAGCATGTGAAAAGGACGAAGGGACGACGGATGAGACGTACGCTGTGATCGAGGCGAACTGGCCCTTGGACGATATGGACGAAAAGGAGTTGGAGGAGTACAAGTAAGGAATCGACTTGTACACCTATTTGGCAATGTTGTTATCAGCCTGTTGTCACACACTCCATCTATCATCTAGGTTGGTGGTGGGTGCACTGTTGCACAGCCCACACCTACTTCATCATCTTGTGGGTGACATAAAAACTATTGGAGTGGTGGTGGTGGTGTAGTGCATACCATTGCATGGTACATGTGCATGGTGGTGGTTAGGTAAATGGTTATATGACTATGGTTAGTGGGAGGGACATGGTGGTTATTGTAAGGTTAGTAGCAAGGAATGAAAGTGAACCTATTGTGCATGATGTCTGACACAGTCATATGATTTTGTTGTGTCAAAAAAGTTACCAAGTCCCAGTTAAGATTGAGGGATTATACTTGGCTTAGTGATCTTCACTAGTCCCACATTAGTGGACACTACACACAAGAGTCACTGATGTACAATTTCAACTACAGGACAATCCTACATGGTTGGGTCCAAAGACACGACATGCTGCCAACCTTTTTCCCATCACAACAAATGTTGTACATACCAGGCATGCTCCCGCTCCAACGCATCGATGATGTCCTCCTTATGGACAAAGTGGTGACGCTCTCCGTCATAAAACTTGTGGTCGAGTGGCACTGTCGGCGCAAAAGAGGCTGCCTTTTTCAGAAAGTCTTCAATCACCGCAATGGGAACGACGGGATCCTCTTTCCCGTGCAACACCTGCGTTGGAAAGGAGAAGGCACAATGAGCTCGACGAAGCGGGAGCCAAGAGCATGTGCACATACCAGCAACGGCACGCTAAAGTTCACCTTTCGTGTAAGCCGGTTGACGATGTTATCGATCGGGCTTCGATCATCCCAGGCCCCGCCGTCTGGCAGGCTGCCAAACAGCGTGTAAACGTACTGAGACTCAAACTTTTCCGTCACTTTGGCGAGTAGTGTGGGATCAGCAATGCCTCCGTAGGCAGAACAGGCTGCCTTGTAGTAACCCGGCTCTGGGGCGAACGTCAACGAAGAAAGCGTGGTGTAGCCACCTGCAGAGCCACCCCGAATTGCCACACGCTTCGCGTCAAGTACCCCATCCCCAGCCAAGATCTTGTGGGCTTCTTTGCAGTCATCAACGTCAAACCGACCCCACTGGCCGTTGAGAAGATTACTGGCGAGAGATCAGCACAATAAACAAGGCGTGTGGCATCTTGGGTGGAATCCTTACATGTATTTTCGACCATACCCTGAGGATCCTCGGTAATTGACATCCAACCTATTGGCCCTTCGTTCAACGGGGCGTCACAAAGATATCTGACACGTGATGCTCACCAAGCAAACCCGCGGCTCGTGTAAAATGTCTTGGTCCAATTAAGGGCTTGAGGCTCCAGCGCGGTCGGACCACCGTGCACGCCAAGAATACATGGCGGTTTCTCCCCAGAGGGCGCAACAAAGTCTGGGTTCGCGGGAAGGTAGTAGGTGACGTAAATGTTGTAGTCGCCCACTGGCAACACCTTCGGGACCGGCGTGGCGATGTACTTTTCCCACTTCGGATGCTCCCCAGTGGTCTTTAGCGCCGTAAACGTCCCAGTTTGCTTCCCGCTGGATGGGGCAGAAACCGTTCCCTGGAAAATGCCACCAGGCGATGTGGTCCCACTTCCCGTGAAGACAAAGGTAGTATCGCTAAGGGGACGGAGATGCTGGGCGACAGCAAAGTTAAAGTTCCCTATTTGAACGGGTGTGGAAGGGCGTGCAAGGTCGACGGTAAAGAGAATATTCTTCCCATTCTCGAACGCGGTGAACGCGGCGTATCTGCCACCGCCCAAGATTGCGAAGGGATACAATCCGAGGTACCATGCCGGCTCGGCAAAGTCCTTGTCCAGCGGACTGTCCAAGACGGGTGTCGATTTCTGTGTGTTCACGTCGAACTTGAAAGGGTTCTGGAACCCTTTGTCCTCGTCTGACGTATACAACAAGGAGGTGTCGTTGATCCAGCTAGGGAATGTCGCTGATATTGTTTGCCGTTTACCTGCGACTTCAACACGGTTTGTGATAGCAATGGTTCCATCGCTGGTGACAACGTCGGCAACATAAATGATGCCACCCTCCCACGGCATGTCGGGCAGATACCACTCTTGCCATGCAATCTTATTTCCGGACGGATTGAACACCGGAGAGGCATAGAAGTCCGCGCCGTGGATGAGTACTTCCACGGTGGCGTTCTTTGTGTCAACGACAGAGAGCGTATAGACGACGTTCTGTGAATTATTGCCATCAGGATCATTGGTGTGGTCTTCTCTTATCGTGACCAACAGGCGGGTCTCTGTGGGATGGACCGCAAAGTTGGCGTATCTAAGGGCAGCGTTGTCTGTCGAAAATGGCTGTTGAGTGGTAGTGCTACAGGAAAGGAATCAGAATATTAGTACCAGGGGTGACTCTCCGAGGAGTCGGGTCATTGGCATTCAGATCTAACGCGTAGATGCTGTTATCGGCTTGGTTGGAGAAGTAGACAATACCACCGTAAACAACCGCAGGAGCGCCTCCGTACTCGTTTACGAAGTCTGTCGCGTTGTACTCTTTGGGTAGAACATTCTTCCCGGTGAGTGTCTCGATGATGACACTGCTGCCGTCCTCTGGATTTTGTTCGATGTGATAGACAACCTTGCTGATTGGATCAACAAGGACGTCGCTGAACGTAATGTTCTTTTGGGGCTGTGAGCTTTCGGCACGTATGAATAGGAATCGGAGGCACAAACTGAACCGATCGCTTCAGCAGTGATATCCGAGTCCCATTTTCCATATGCCCTCGTGGTGGGCATGCTGGACTGCAAGTTGTGTGGTGGCGGTAAGGCTGATCGATCGACGATTCCAGAGAGCCTTATCTATACTAGAAGCGCGGGAACGAAGGCCTTGAAAAGAATGGCCATGAGAGAGTTCCGGCGCTCACGAGGCACCCGATATGCAAAACGAACTGTGCTTCAAATAACGGGTTCCTGTTGGATTAGCAAGTCCTCCAGCACTACGCTTCTTCCGTTCTATAGTTGAGTGCAAGGATGTTCAGTCGCTGATCAAATGGCTGAAAACTGGACGCTATACGGTTGAAAAAGGTTCACGATCTCAAGCACGACGCGCGTTGGAGAAGCCAGGGAAAAACCGAGCGCAGATGAATGGCTGATGTGCCACACAAACCCCGCGTGTCTCCGTCCGTCTGTCTACTTCCTTGGCAAACCCCCACCGCCTCCCAGAACCCGGACAAGAACAGCGGTAGGCCCTGCATGAGTGGCTGTCGAGTATGATCACTGGGGTTACATTGCCAGCCATTTGCACGGCACGAACAAACCCACCTACAGTATTACCTGGATGGACTAGAGATCACCCGCCAGCCCACACAAACATGATCCTAACCAGTAATGAACGCGGCCTAGTTCATACGTGGGATTGAACGTGACTCAATCAATGAGTTGTGCTTGACCAAGGCACCTCGAGGCGAACTTGACGAGTGAGGACTGTGCTTGAGCCCGGGGTTGACCCTGAACAAAGATACACGACCATGGTTGTGCTGCATAATATACCAGAGTCTGGGGGAGGAAACTTCAAAGGCTGGGCTGGGCTGGGCTGGGCCGGTGCATCCCCCCCACCTAGTAGTAGCAAAACAATGGGATGAACGCGGGCGTAGCTCTGCTACACTCGCTGCTCACTGGTGGCACCAGTCGGCATCCTCCGCATCTCGTGACCTCTTTGACTGGTACTAGTATGGCTGCACTGCCGCCGCGACATCGGGAGGCTCTAGCTACTACTACTAGTACCAGCTGAATATTTCTTCACCTGGGACCCGGTGCGAGAAAAAAAGCCTGCACCGAGACACCATCTCTTAGTTTCCACAGCCCACGTAACACCATCATGATCATCCTCCACTGCCAAAAGTGCCACGACATCATCATCGTTCAAGAAGACTCAGACCAGTACTCCGAACCAACTGCACGAGTACTACACAGATACTACATCACCTCACGACTTCCAACTACTACACAATATCGTACAACAGCATCATCCAAACGCTACGACATACCCAAGAGGGTCTCCGTCACAACAACCAGTTGTAATAGAACTGATGTTCGCGCTCCAGCGCGTCGATGATATTGGTCTTTTGACGGAAGTGATGCCCTTCACCGCAGTAAAACTCGTGATCGAGGAACACCCTCGGCGCGTAGTCGCGGATTTTGTTCAAAAACCTCTTGGCCACCTCAATAGGAACGACGCCGTCCGCAGTACCATGCAATACCTGTGTTAGAAACAAAGAACGGAAAATGAGATCGACAGACGGAAGCGCGAGATCAAAAACTCAAGGGATAGAAACGACTTCAAACGCACCAGTAACGGCACGCGAAAGTTCACGATTCCGGTTCCCTGGTTCTTGATGTTATCGATTGGGTTTCGGCTATCCCAGGCTGGTCCGGGCTTGCTGCCAAAGAGCGTGTAAATGTACTCGCTTTCGAACTTTTCGATGACCTTTGTAAGATACGTGGGATCGGCAACGCCTCCATAGATAGAGCAGGCAGTCTTGTAATACCCCGGATTCGGGACGAACGTCACCGAGGAGAGCGTAGTGTAGCCACCTGCGGAACCACCTCGGATAGTCACACGCTTCGCGTCGAACAACCCTTCGGCAGCCAACAACTTATGGGCCGTCTGGCTGTCTTCGTTGTCATAATAGCCCCATTTGCCGTTGAGAAGCTCACTAAAGAGCAAAGGGTAAGCGCAACCAGGACTCTTGGATATATACTGGCGGGACTCTTACATGTAATCTCGACCGTATCCGGAGGATCCTCGATAATTGACGTCCAGCCTGCAACCCTGCATCAAGACGCGCACACAAAAATGGATAGCGAGGGGTATGTACCAAGCAAAGCCTCGGCTTGTGTAATACGTCTTGGTCCAGTTCAAAGCCTGAGACTCCAACCCAGTCGGGCCGCCATGCACGTTGATGATGGTCGGCGGCTTCTCCCCGGCGGGTGCAACAAAGTTCGGGTTCGTGGGAAGGTAGTAGATCACGTAAATTTTGTAATTGCTGACTTGCAACGCCCTTGGGACGGGCGTAGCAATGTACTTGCTCCACTCCGGATGATCCCCGGTGATCTTGAGCGACGCAAACGTCCCAGTTTTCTGCCCGCTGGATGGGGCAGGAACCGTTCCCTGGAAAACGCCACTAGGCGACTTGGTCCCGGTCCCTACGAAGACGAAGGTGTCATTGCTGACGGGATGGAGACGTTGAGCGACCGCATAGTCAAAGTTCGTGATCTGGACGGGGTCAGAGGATCCCGCGAGATCGACGACGTAGAGGATGTTCTTCCCATCTTCGAACGCAGTGAACGCGCCGTATTTGCCGCCCCCCAAAATCGCATATGGGTACAGCCCAAGCCACCATTGGGGCTCGGAAAAGTCCTTTGCTAGCGGTGTCTTCAAGACTGCCGTCGAGGTCTTGCTTTCCGTATTGAATATGAAAGGGTTCTGGTACCTGTTGTTCGGGTCCTTATCCGAGATATACAAAAGGGTGGTGTCGTTGATCCAACTGGGGAAGGTCGCCGATGCCTTTCCATCCTCGCCTGCAACGAGGACAGGGTTTGCAACAGAAAGCTTGTCGCCGCTAGTGACAATATCGGCAACGTAGATCTTGCCGCTCTCCCATGGCATATACGGCAGATTCCACTCCTGCCACGCGATCTTGTTTCCGGATGGACTGAACACCGGCACGGAATAGAAACTCGCTCCATCCACGAGAGTATACACAGCATTGGCGGGATCGGCAGTGGTATCAACGATGCTGAGCCTGTATATGACGTCTTGCGGATTGTCTCCTTTGTCGTTGGTATGGTCCTCTTGGATCGCCACCAATAAGTGGGGCTTCGCCGGATTGACCGAAAAATTGGCATATCTCAAGACGGAGTTCTCTGTCAACAACAAACGTTGAGCAGATCATGCTTCGATGAACGGAAGGAAAGAACATGCGTACTGGGAGTGACGTTTACAGGAGTCGAAGCGCTAGCCTTGAGATCCAACTTGTAGATGCTGTTGTTGTAGTAGTCGGGCTGGTTGGAGAAGTAGACGATGCCGTCGTAAACCACCGCAGGGGAACCTCCGTAATCGTTCACGGAGTCCCGCGCGTTGTATCCTTTTGGCAAGAGACTCGTATTTGGGGTCTTGAAGAGGATACTGCTGGCGTCTTCAGGATTATCCTCGATGTGATAGACGACTTTTGTGACAGGGTCGACAAGTACATCGCTAAAGGTGATGCTCTGTCATAATCGTTAGCTTTCGACGTTTAGGATAGGGACCAGCCAGAACACGCACAGAACCGATAGCTTCGGCACTGATACTGGAGCTCCATTGTCCGTATGGCTTCGTGGTAGCCATTGTGGGTAGAAACCTGAGTAGCGGTGAAAGGGCTGCTGGAGCCTCGGGAGTGTCGAGAGGGACCCATTTATATCGCAAATCCAGGCCGCAATAGGCCTGAAAGGAAAGGGATTGCGAGATGCCCCACGAGGCGCCTGATTTACAAACCACGGCATGAATGGAAGTTGGACGGAGAGTGCCTCTACGAATTAGTGCCTGTGGCGTCGGGTTTTGCTTTCTGGTCCTCCGGCTTCAATAGGCGCGAGAGAGAGAAGTTGATCATGAGAAGCGCAAGTGGTCATAGGGTTCACATCTGCTCTATTGAGAAACGACCAAGGCTTCCTGGGACTGTAGATCACGTATCATAGACACTTCACTGTTCAGAGGCGTAAAATGATCGAGAACAGCGTACATGATACCGATCCTCTGGGTCCTTTGGACTGATCGCGAAGATCAGAGCGACAGACGAAGGGACATGATAGCGGCATTACCCGACGTGTCATTTAGAAAAAGTGCCATCAACATCCGGGTCGTAGGAGAACGACACCAAGGTTGGCCCTGCAATGCTGAATTTCTCCTGCTAGGCAATTGGATCTGGAATTCTAGGCCGTTCGAGTGTCCGAGTAACAAACAGTACTCACTGGTCACCACCCGATCTGCCGATCTAATTCCTTGGAGTCCCGGATATTATGTAATATCCAAACGGTGGTTCGTGGCGGTAATAAAGCGAGAACTGCAGCACGCTCTTGTCGCAGACCGACCTTATCAGCAAAAAAAAACATATATCTGGACTCCTTCGGTTTCGATCGAGCCATGGTGTGAACCAAAAGTGTCCTACTGAAACAAGGGGTATGGTCTCTGTCGTCACCGGACGTCCGAAACGATTGCTTCCCACATGCTCCATGATTATCTGATAATCGATCCAAGTAAATGACACTATCGGCGGTGGCTGGAGTGTAACGAGTGCAACTAGGCTGATACTGTGCGACCGCATGGTCAACAAGATCTGTGATCTTCATATTAGTGTTCACTTGGTACCAAACTATGGCTCGATGAAAACCTAAGGTCGAGCGCAAGGCTTGCCAGCTTC
Organism: Boletellus aff. lepidospora; assembly: GCA_038094175.1. Lineage (NCBI taxonomy): Eukaryota > Fungi > Basidiomycota > Agaricomycetes > Boletales > Boletaceae > Boletellus > Boletellus aff. lepidospora. The sequence goes on from JBBPTT010000567.1 coordinate 10,783, forward strand.
CGATTGGATGGTCGCCCAAAAGGAGAACGATTGAACGTTGTCTGGTTAAACAAGCTCAAGGTTTACGGACTCCAAGATGCCTATACCTGGTTGGAACACGATGCACGTTTGAACCTGGATGCTTCTTTGGAATGGAAGACGTCAAGTGATTCTCACATGCGGAGACAAGGCTGCGACAGGATATAATTGAATTCATGTTTCAGTCGGCCGGAGATGCCCTTGATGTCCAGCCATGGAATCCTCGCATTCCCTGAATAACTTTCCGCTCGGTTTGAGGTGTATGAAACCGATTTTCGCTCCTGTGCGACAATATTTCCGTGGTGGGTCGACTCGGAACAATCTTGAAATTCGCCGATCCGACAGAACATAAGTTACTCGCACAAAGGGACCCGCCTCACCTGTCAACGTTACTAACTTGAAAAACCGTCGCTGCTCGAGATCACTGAATCTCGTACAGTATGGTGGATGATCGTGGATGAAAGATCCACCATGAGACAGATACGGGCATCATGAGCATAGCTAACCATGACGGGATTGCATGGGTAACCCTGCACCGGAGCGACTGCGTTCATGCGAAAGGGTAGAAACCAGGGCAAACTTGCCAGAAAAGATGGCCACTATAATGTCGACTAACATCGTCCGTTATCAAGAGGTCGGATGAGTACACGACAGGTTTTCGTGGATAGTCTCTCAATTTAGGGATCTAAGAGAAATGGTTGGTCCTATCAAACCTTGATGCGTATCAGTATTCATAAGGAGGTGATGGAGATGACATGTGCGCCATAGGTGAGCGACGGTTACTCGAACGTAGAATTCAGGAATTGCAAAAGGTCCTCTCTGTTTGCATCCATTTCCAAGTCCCTCGAGTCCTTGTGAACTTTCAGTTTGATCTGCCAAGACCATGGATGATAAGAATCGAGCTCATTAGCGTCAAAGAGGGAGTACCTTCTTGCCAGTCAAAACACTACGTTTTTCATCCTTGTCCCTTTTCCTCTCTTTGTCTTTGCGGCGCTTTTTCTTGTCATGGTCCTTGTCCTTGTGCTTTGCTTTGCGCCTTTCCCTGTCGCGACTGCGCGAACGCGATTGAGAGTGGTGACGAGTGCGGCTTCGTTCATATGAACGAGAGCGCGACCTTGAGTCGTGGCGACTGCGCTTCGCAGGGCGACGGGAATCGGCCGAGGCAGACGAACCCGACGAGTAAGGACTGATACTGCGACGGCCTCTCGGGGTCTATCAAGTGGCCACGTCATGCATACACCTTTTGGGGTCAGCGATCCGACATCCGCAATCAATTCGGGAGACGTACAACACTGCGGCCTCGACTCCGGCTTGGTGCGACGGAATCTTCCCGTGCACGATGACCGTCCTGCGGGTGTACAAAAATTCAGCGTCGCATAAGACAACGCAAGGATGGGCTGACCTTTTTGTGTGCCTTGCTGTGTCCGTGACGACGGTAAGGACTGCGCGACCTGGAGCGCTTGCGGTCTCGGCGACCGTATTCGCCCCCATCTCCTTCGAGTCGAAGGGTGCTTCGCTGAGGGGAACGAGACCTGCTGTGTCCACCATCTCTCCCTGATCACGTCAATTCCATGTATGTTGCATATTGTGTCGTTTTTAAGGTTGCAAATCGCCACCCGGTCGTGAGGCGGCCAAGAGAAAGTCCGGAGATGAGTTACAAGAATGGACAAACGGAAAATACGCCCTCACCCCTGCGCTCATGAACATGGCCAGAACGACGGTCGGGGCGCTCGTGCGGTGAATGTCCGCGCATCGCCAAATGGCTCGAACGTGGTGGAGACAGTGAGAAAAGGTCTTTTGACACAGCCACAGCTGCTAAGTGACCTTTTGTGCCACGGGTAAACTACGTTTTTGACAAGTAGAACAAGCTCGCGATGTTTACAAGCTTCGAATGCACACAACTTGAAACCAATCAGGGATATCTATTGTGAAGAACTTGAACCAGCTGTGGCCTCCGCCAAGGATCGCACCTCATTCTCCAGGTTGATGATGACGCGAATTTCTTCATCCTCAGAAACCTCAGTCTCCTCCACTGAGGCATCCAGACATCTGGTCAGCCTGCTGATATCAGCCTGGGTGAACCATATCCCACGGGAATTAGAAGCTTGACATGACGGAGGCAATGATTGCCTTCAAAGTTATTGTATGTAGACAAACTCGGATGATGAGCATGTCACGGTCCAAGGCAGTCAACTCACCAGATGGGAGCAGGTCCTCCCACCATAAGCCAGCTCCCTTCAGTAGAGAGAGTGCATCAGCCAGCACAGTCACATATCCCTCTCCCATGACCGAAGGGTCATTCGCATGCGATTTGTCAAGGCAGAGTCCGTCGATGTTCATTGCTTTTGAGGTAGTGGCCAAAAAGCATGCCCACAAAGCTCCCAAAAAGCTTGCGGTGTGGATAATCAACGGAGGGGCGTGGAAGGCGCAGCTAAGGATGATTAGAACTCGTATGCTGCAACCTTGCGATACCTGCTAATTCACCCTCTATCTGATCGCGTGGCATCCAGGGCTTCCAGATCCCAAGAGGGCCCACAATACAAGGGACAAGTGCAAGTGCCATTTGCATGGGAGCCGCAATGAGGACCTCCTTGTGTGTCTTGTCGTATGTACTCATTTCAGTGGTGAAGATCTCAAGGCTACGCCACGCGAGACGGTCGGGGCGCCAATGGAACTTGCGTTTACTCATGCCTCATGGGACCGCTGGCGCCCCCGCTGAGTACGCCACAACCGGAAGCTGGTCAGTTACGTCTTCTGCACGTACGACGTCCACTGACTCGTTGCAGGAATCCCTTTGGAGACCGTGACTGCCGAGCACGCCAGGGCAGCCGGGCAGTGCCACTGGTACTTGTTCATGCTTGGAACTGTAGGTCCACATTTACACGGTCATTTTCTCCGTTGCAACGCCGTGGTTCAAAGAATTTACAGGCGTCTCTCGTCAAGATAACACATGCTGTGTGCAGAGTACTAATAACTATTACCACCCGGCTACTCGAACCGCAGTGGGCTTTTGTCTGACTCTCCCCTCGGGGTGCGTCCACATCCGTCGCCTAGTCAACGCTAGACAATACAGCGTCTCTTGAATCATGGCTTTGGGTGCTGGCCCAACCGGTGATCACCGTTAGTTTGGCAGGTGCAAACTGTTGGGCTCACACATACTGAAAAATCACCCTCGGCACTTGATGAACGGACACACTCATAAATCGCCTTCGGCACCCCATCTGTTCCGACCGCGTGTGACACATGAGGCTGCCCTGAATGGTCACTCGAGGCGTTTTGTTGGTACACTCCTCCACCGCTCTGGCGAAACTTGTCCGGTGCCTCGTAATGCGGGCGTTCGTGGAGGAACGTTCTGTTATATAGCACCTACTTTTCGCCTCCTCATTCATTCTCAGTGCATTCAGCGGCCCGTGCTTGTCAAGCCCCATCGCAATTTTTTCCGTTGATAATTCTGGTACTTTCACTTCACTCACCGACAGATCAGGACCGTTAATGTAATGTGACCCGCTTTACCAGATGTTATCGACCGAGGGCGTTATGGTCTCAAATAGCAAGGAAACGCACTCTTTGCCCACTGTTCGTCGTCTCGCGTGTTCCCTGGGGGCCCGGACTCTTGCGCCCCCTGCCGTCACAATGCCAATTGAAGTCACGTCAAGCATTATCCGTTTAGCATCTCGCTCATCTCACGACCCTATCTCTCAGTCACTCTCAAGCTCTCACGTTTGCAGACAATGGAGGCAGATCTCTCTTTCGACCCCTTCCTTGTGGAATTTTATCTTCCTTTCTTTCCCTCTCTCCAAAAGCCAGCTTAGTCGCACAACTGCATGGCTCATTCGTTCTCGCAATCATCCCCTCGATATCTACATGGACTTTCGTGATCCGTCCTGGGATTGGGATGAGGCATGTCACACCTTTAGTGGAAGAACCATGGACACCATCATGCGCGTCCTTGTACCTCAGGTACCACGCTGGCGGTCCATCGAACTCCTTACGGACACCTGGGCTCCAATCTATACGTTCCTTTCCTCTACCGTACCCATTGACTCGGCGCCTCTCTTGCAGACCATTCGCCTCGCGAGGTGCAACGAATACCTGGTCGCAAAAGACGAGAAATTCGTTCCTGCGAACTTGGCCACTCCTATTGCTTGGTTCCAGGGCGGCATCGGTCTGTGCCACCTCCGTCAGGTATCCCTATCGGGCGTCCACATCGATTGGACGCAGACTGGGCTCACGGGTCTTCGGGAGCTGGAACTGAGGTACCACGCTCGGGACGTCATGCCCACGCTCCCTGAGTTCCGGCAGATCCTGCGCGCGAACGCGAACCTTGAGCGTCTCGTCATCCTCGGGTGGGGTCCTCAGATGACGGAGCACCCCGCGGATGACGAGCTGCAGCCGATCAATCTCCCGCGGCTGGAGACGCTCGAGATCGGGTTCGTCGACGTGGGCTACGCCATCGACTTGCTATCCTTGTTCACCCTGCCGAGCCTGCGAGTTCTCGCCGTCGAAGACGTTGCAGTCGGGATACATCTCTGCGAGCCACCCCAGGACTGCTCGCGGCTGCTCGACCGCCTCGCAGAGATGATGGCAGGTACGACTCAGACGGTACGAACGTCACTTCCGCGCCTCTGCGAGCTTTCGCTGCGCAACATCCGTGCGGACGATCATGCCGCGGTCCGTCGTCTGTTTGATCGGTTGTGCGGTTTGACGGCGCTCCACCTGGACCAAGTCGACGCGGGGACGATCTTTGGGATATGCTCAGTGCTGTGCGCTGCGGCGTGTGACCGCCTCGAACGGTTGACACTCAAGGACGTCGATCCCGCGGTAGCGGGCCGCGCGCTCTCGTCACACGTTTTCCCGCCTCATCTCTGCGTCTTTCTCGATATGGAAGACCTGGATCAGGACGACGAAGAGGAGGGCCAAGATGATTAGATCGTCGTAACGTCGGGTGTTTTCCCATGACCGTTTTCCTTGCCTTTTTTTCTTCTCTCCAGAGCTCGGCGTGGCATCATTTGTAGTGGCTAGTCCACCCGTTTCTGTCCTCTTTTTTTTTCTCCTTGATCTCCTGCCTGGATCGAATTTCGCGTTAATTTCTCCTTTTGTCTGTAGGCCCTTCATCCCGACTGCGTCGGGGCATTATTGTAGTTCTTACCTAAGTTGACCTTGTGAGAAAAATGTGTGAAAATTAACCACCTCTCTGGTCGGGCACAGTGACATCCATTGCTGTCAAAATTCAATCGGAAATATACCGTTCGGCTCCGACAAGTCTGGAGGTCACGCTGATGTCGATGATGGGCCAACTGCCCAAGCTAAAGTGTTCGGATTGTCGGCTTCTTGGGGTTCCCGCAAACCTGATTTCCAAGACCTTTGACTCAGGTGGCCGGTCTACTACAGGCACATATTTTTCAGACTCATCTGGGCCAAACGATATGTTTTTCGTCAGACGCCAGCAGCAATTGAAGTTGCTGTTGTCAACCGGAGGTGTGATGAGTTTTCGCACGTTTTTCTCACAAGGTCAACTTGGATGAAAACGACAATAACACAGGTCGTGTCAACGATTGTTATGGCGCATCACAACAGCGTTGCGTATGCATGTTAGCATCATGTTTATTCCAGAAAAGAGAATGCCACCACTGCCGCTGGGGTCACCTTTGACTGGATGGGACAGGTGTGTACTCAATTTTTTTTTTGTTTTCCTTGCTGTGCATGATTTTGATTGCTGGCCGTAGTTTTCTCGCAGCGATTTCTAAGTAAATAACTGACGGATGTGTAAAGCATCCAACAGGTTGATTTACAGTGGTCGAAGGCTCTCCTTCTGTCGCATCCATCAACGCAGAACCCTGGGTCAAAGGAAATGAATCGGACTGGTGGGTGGGTCATGTGTCATGCCCTGTGAGAGCCAGGAAGATCAACCGGGATCGCATCAAAGTGACAACACGATCGTGATCAATAGATCAAGTACGCAAGAAAACAAAAACTGAGACCGGTGGTAGAGCAGGGCAAACGCAACTTGCCCACTCCAGGTTTCCGCCATTGTCCACCCGTCGTCGAAACAGGCGTCTCGTTTGTTGCCCACATCGTAGAAGAACTATTATCTGCAGATGAGCCATTTGGGACGTATCCAAGAGAACGTCCCCCTCAAGGCGCGAGTGAGCGATGCGGAGGGTGTGTTTGTCCGAGATGCCTTTTCAAACGACCCATTGAAGCCTGCATATAAACTCGAGAGTGAGGGGAGGAAGTATTACAGTGATGAGAGGATACTCGGCCGGGCATTTAGATCTCTTAGCTCCATGGAACCCAAGTGAATGTAACTTATAGCCTGAGAGAGCCAAGGCTTAGTAGGCCTTGGAACATGACCTAGACTCTTGCGTTTTTATGTGAGGGTCAAGATGAGCGCCTAAAGTGTTCGGCGGGACTTCGTTCATAGCCAGAGTCAGCACGAGGCTGAAGGGGAGGCAGGACTCGCATGAGATCGAAGCCTGTCTGCATCGCAGACACCGCAACTTGGTCTGACGTTGACAATAGTGCACTGGTCGAAATCGACGTTCTTTTGGTACGCGTCAGCCATGAGACACTGTAGAAAATGAACTGGCCCAACCACACAGCCACCGTTATCTTAGGGACTCACGTGACGACGGCCCAACGTCATCCACCAGTTTTCAAGTCCTTTTAGCTCGACCTACTTTCACAAGGCTACAACACATCGAACCAAACGTACCTTTTGGTTTTTTGTACAAACTGAACAACAAAGCGTGGTATAGTCCATGGAGCAAGCAGCACACTCGGACGCCACATGTGGTCACGTGACAGGGGATGTGTTGCATGTCTAGATCTCGGAATTCCGCAAGTTCTTTTTCTCTTTCTCATTCTGGGATGAAGTTGCCTGTTGTCAAGGCTCTGTCGATCCTTTTCTCTGCATAGCGGACGCGTCATTCAACACGACTCTGAATGACAACGATACGAATCTGCTTATGCTCTACTAGATCTTCGGGGCCTCGAATCAGAACTTCAAGTTGGGCGAATTTTGCATTCACACGAGCACACGGGATAGCATGTCACAATTAACAAAACCCGAAAATGAGACGTTAGAACTTTTTTTTCATTTTTTTTTGTTAAGACACTGTTTCAGGTATTGTTCCGCACTTGGGGTCGTGCTCGGCTTACTCCTGCATTTCAACCCCAGCGCTTCCATCTTGTTCGACTCAGCGTAAAATTTTCGGGAGGGGTCCCCCATGTGGCCTCTGCAGGGTGGGGACGGGAGGACTGGCGGGGAGCAAACCTGCGTGTCCTCGTGACCAATAGGTCTGGTTAGCCTGTAGCTGTGAGCCAAAGGCGATCCTGCCCATGGCAATCCAGTGAGGACGAGGGCAGAGGGGCACGCATGGGTTTGATCCGAGCACATGTGGACTGACACCCGTGCACAGCCCTGGTAGAAGACACGGCCAATGTTCAAAAAGAGGTGAACGCGGATGTCGACTGTACCCCAATACAGACGGGGTTTTCATGCATTCGGAGCCCGACAACATTACGCTTGCATTTCGCGTTGCAGAAAGACGCTCAAAGCGTTCCGAGAAAGAACACACAGATGATCACTTGCAGCCGCTGATCGACCCGACCCAGTGGAACCGCGGGAGGTCTTGAAGCCCACCGCTTCTCGATGCGCTTCCGCGTTCATCTATCTCAAGGCAGTGACATCTCTTCATTTCATTTCCCCACTTCCATTCCTTCATGTTTCTTCAGGTTCCCCCTTGGGGTTTCAACGTTCAATCCCCCTTCCCACCCTCCCGCAGATCGTGTCGATCCCGGCTGGCGTTGCCCCTTGCTGCGGACGTACGCATAGATCAAATTTTATTTTATTTTATTCCTATTTATTTTATATTTTTTTTTCTTCTCGTTCTGGTCGCTTACATCGCTCTCGGGCCGCTTCCGCCGCCACTCGTGCCCTGTTCTTGGACACGACGGATCGCGTTCGCATCATATCGACACGCTCGCATCGCCGCCGTCATTCTCATCATCTTCCCATCAAATTTCCTAACCGTGGGTCATGGGTGTTCCCGTTCGTCCTAGCCCCTGCCCTAGTGACAGTCGGATCTGTCTCTTTTAATCCGGCACGAAAACGGGACAAAACGGGTACCTGCTCGACGCGACACAGCCGTCTACGTAGTTCTAACCCAATCCAACCCCTTCACCCCACCCTGTCTTCGCCGGCCACCTTCTCACAGACACGGCCCTGAATGACACAGCGATGGCGTGTGGTCCGATACACGGTCGGAGTCGGGTTTAGATCTGGACGATCACCTTGACGTCGCGGTCGTCACTGCACTCCCAGGAACGCTGCACCGTCAGCGCGCGTGCAAGCCCACGGATCACTGCCCAGTGGCGTTTCACCATCCAAGAGGCCGAGAATATTGAACAGGGGGAGAGAGGCGACGCAGCAACGGGAATAGGGCGTTGGCATGGACGACGAACACGTTGAGGCACCGGAAGGGGGGAGAGACAGGGGGGGCGAGACCGACTCGACCGTCGACGTGGGGTGAACGATGCGACCTAGGCCCCTCCAGCTGTGGGTGCGGGAGCTGCGCCTCCTCCGTTTTCTTCGTCGGTCTGCGGTGACCGGCGATTCGGCTGACTCGCTGACCCGACGTCATCCCGCGTGTCGGCGGCCGCCACCGTGGCTAGTGCTGGTGCTGGACCTTTGGGACCTGCAGGACATCGGGGACCCCCGCGAATCGGCGTCTTTGCACGCATGCACGCACGCACGCCCATCCGGATTTGTGCGCAACGAGCACGCGGGAGAGGCAGGGGGCGACCAGCCAGGGAGGACCCACCCTCGTGAATGGGATACGCACACGCATGGGACTCATCACACGCACTTCATACGGAAACGGTGCCATCCGTCTTTGCGTCGAATCGCGTCGAATGACGTGGGTGCGTTGCGAACCCTACGCCTCGATGGATACGCTGGGTACCCAATTTCCGGACGTGATGGCACAAAGGGGGGAAGAAACGAGGACGGTGAGCATTGTGAAAGACAAGAGAGGACCCTCCTGGTCTGACCGCAGAACTGAATCTGATTGCGACCGAACTGTTTTAGAGTAGAATGTTTACAACGTTGGAGGGTATCAACGGAAACGACGAAAGAGTATAGGTATCATCATCCCCGAGGATGGTTAAAAGTAAAGAAGAGCGAGTCCGAATGATCGTGGTAAGAGGCGAAGCTGCCTGGTATCGCGATATCAGGAGATGATACATATTTTTTTACGAGTTCGAGTTCCTAATGCCCAAAGTAAAGAAGAAAAAACCATTGTTATCGCAGAAGGCTGGTCCCAGTCCAGTCCCGCCAAAGGAAGATGCATGTGTACATTGTAATGCATTCATGGCGTTTTTTAAGAGAGAGAAAATGTCTGATGGCCAATGTGCGGATGGATGATGAAAGATGCTGATGCTGATTCCTGTGAGGATGGGTGAGCTCGGTGCAAGCGATGGCGATGGTCGACAGTGCAACTCACCACAGACTGCCCAAAAATGAGAGAGAAGAGGCCAAGGAACACTCGGACACATGTGCGCTGCCCACTTTACTGGGCGAGCACGAGCCGCGGGGGCTCAAAGTTCTTGACGAACTCAAACTGGGGGCCGGTCTCTGGGCTGTGGGGGTAGCGCTTGCACTTGTCGACCGTCTTCCACAGGGAGGCAATGATGCGGAGCGCTTCCTCGCCGCTCTTGGCGTACGCGGACTCGACGAGCCAGCAGCCAATGACCATGCCCGTGCGGCCGATGCCGCCACGACAGTGCACGGCGCTGATGCGTCCGCGCCGGTCGTTGTCCCGGAGGACGTCGAGGATCTCGAACATGAACTCGCGGGACTCGGGCAGCGAGCGGTCGTGGATGGGGAACTGGTGGTACTCAATCTCGGAGGCCGGGATCCCGTGCACGCGTGCGAGCGTGGGGAGGTGTGGGGCGTACGGGGAGAGCTCGCCGGACTCGGTGAGGTCGATGAAGGTGCGGACGCCCGCGGCGAGGAGCTTGTCGAGCTTTTGGGTGGAAGAGACAAAGGGAGACCAGGGATACTCGCAGGCAAGGAGCCTCTGGGTGGCCCAGTACGAGTTGGGGATGGGGCGAGGGCGGGACGAGTCCGCGTAGCCGAGCGGGAGGGAGGAGCGGCGCTGGGGGAGGCAGGACTGCATTGTCGTGGTGGTGGTGGTGGCGGGAGTGGGGGTGGTAGCGATGTCGAGCTGGGGCGGACGGG
>JBBPTT010000568.1:0-20971 GCA_038094175.1 Boletellus aff. lepidospora
CCACCACTCCACTAGCAACAGTAACCCTAACACCCCCAAAAGTCCCACCCCCCAAAGAACTCACAGCCACTCTCCTAACAGACTTCACTGGAGAACCTAGTGACTTGATCCAATGGATCAAGGCCATGACAGCCTACTTTCACATTAACTCAGCTATTTACCCCATTAACTTAGCTAAGGTTGTAACCACACTCAATAAAATGAGTAATGGGCATGGCATCACATTCTCAGACATGTGATATGACCAAGCACTCAACCCCACTAAACTCTCATCAGAGAAAACTTTTGCCAAGCTCATCAACAACTTCAAGTCAACATTCTACCCCTTCAACATCCAAAACTCCACTCACCTACAACTCTCGACTCTCCACCAAAGACACACCAAGAATGATGATGGCTTCCAACAGTACATCTTCAACTTTCAAAACTTAGCTGCCAAGGCCCATATTGTTACAATTTTCTCCCTTGCCTCCCATATTTACCTTGTTTCCATCCTTTCTCTACATCGTGCTGGCCTCCTTATCTTTTCTGAACACTTCAATCACTTCTTGTTTATCTTCGGTCCATTTTCCTGTGTCATCTGAGTCATATTGGATTATTTTCCTTAGTTACTGCTGTACCTGGTACCTGCTGCACCTTGATGGTCATAGCTTACTTCATAGTTCCACTTCGTTCTATAGGCTTCGATGCTGACTCATCTCAGCCTATGTATATACCATAGCTACCACTTGTACTTTCTTCACTCATGTTCTGCACAATACTACGCAGTCTCTTGTTGCTCCTCTGAGTCCCTCAGCCCCTCCTGAGTCTAAAGTCCCTGATCCTCCCCGGATCTTGTCTCTCTCTGTTCTCCTAGGTAGTTGGGACACTGAGACCTCTTTGTGAGAGTCTGCCCCACTACAGGTTGCTTGAACGACATGAGAGTGCATTCAGCATAACAAAAGAACAAGAGTCTCCCTTGCCCCTCCTCTTTAGGAGCAGGGCCACCCCAGCACAATGTCTTGACCTCGCAGGAACCTCAGACCTCCCTCAGACTCTGAACCTGAGGATACCCCTCAGTACACATCACCCACTCCTCCCTGGACCAACCCCTTTGCGACCTTAGCCTCCCAATCTTCAGCTCCTTCTCCAAGAAGAATCACCAGGTCGTCATCAACCAACCCAGTCCATCAACAATTCACTCAGTCCCCAGCCCTCTCTCAGCTAAGCCTGGGACCTCCTTCACCTCGACCACACACCCTAGCACTTGCCATCACCCCCCCAGCACCAGTCCTCACCCTCCCAGCACCTCCAGTTATTGCTTCCCCAACCCAAGTACCTCCAGTAGCCCCCCTAGCACCCACCACTGTCCCAACACCACCCTCAGCACCCATGGCAACCACCCAACCCAAGCTCAAGGCTGCTCTTCCCCTCAATTTCTCAGGGGAGCCCAGTGAGTCTATTCAATGGATCAAGGCCATGAAGGCCTATTTCCAGATCAACCCCACCCAGTACTCATCCAATGAAGCCAAGATCATGACCACTCTCAACTGAATGAGCAAAGGACGTGGGGTGTCCTTTTCAGAAATGTGGTACAATCGAATGGCTGATAAGAACATCCCCTCCACTGAGAAAACCTTTGACAAACTCGCCGCTAACTTCGAGTCCACCTTCTTCCCATATGATATCAAGACCACTGCCCACCTTGAACTCTCCTCCCTTTGACAGAAATCTACCAAGACCGATGATGGGTTTCAGAAGTACATCACCAACTTCCAGAACCTTGCAGCCAAAGCAGGTATCTCCAACAATGCTACCCTCATTCACATGATGACTGGAGGACTCGACCAACACATTACCACCCGGATCCTCTCCATGTCCACCATTCCTGACACCATCAATGGATGGATCGAGAAGGCAAAGACATTCTATGCCCAAGTCACTCGCATCAATGCATTGAAATGAGGGAATCACCAATCCCCCTTCTTCTCCTCCACTTGCTCCACTAGTACCACTCCCTCAGACCCGAACACCATAGATGTTGACACCCTCAGAGTAGGGAAGCTCACTCCAGAGGAATGGGCTCAATGCTTCTGGAAAGGTCGCTGCCTATGCTGCAGGAAAAAGGGACATAATGCAGGAAAGTGCACCACTGTTATGATCTTTTCCTTAGCCTCTACCTTGTTCCTTCTTTGTATTGAATCCCTTCACTATGCCAGCCCATATGGGCTATTCTCTCTGCGTTTTACTCATTATCTCTTTGTCTTTGGTCTGCTCCATTCTTCTATTTTGATCCTATCAGATCTTTCCCCTTAGTTACTATTCCTGTACCTTGATGGTATCCCTTCTCTTTGTCATCATTCCATAATGTTCTATAGGTTTCCCAGATGACTCATCACAACCTATATATACCATTAGCCACCACATGTATTTTCCTTACACTTGTTCTATGCAATTACACGTAGTCTTTGTCGCTCCTCAGTCCTCAAGTGCCCCTTGAGTCCTTCGTCCTTTGCCCTCTCTTGTTCTCCTAGGTGGTTAGGATGCTGAGACCTCTTCATGAGAGTCCACCCTTCCACAGGTTGCTGGAATGATACAAGACATGTGTTCTGCATAACAAAAGAACAAGTGTCCCCCTTGCCCCTCCTCTCTAGGAGCAGGGCCACCCCAGCACCACATCTTGCCCTTGACGAAACATCAGACCTCCCTCAGACTCTGAGCCAGAGGATACTCCCCACAACCCTTTGACCACCCCCCCCTGGACCAACTCCTTCACACCCTTAGCCCCTCAGTCTTCAGCTCCTTCTTCTAGGAGAATCACAGGGTCATCCTTGACCAACCCGATCCATCACCAGCTCACACAGTCCCCAGCCCTCTCACAGCTAAGTCTGGGACCTTCATCACCTCAAACAGTCACCCCTACACTTGTGATCACCCCTCCTATGGCAGCCCTCATTCTCCCTGCATTCCTAGCCATCGCTCCCCCAGCCCAAGCACCCCCAGCACTTCCCATCACCTCAGCACCACCTCTAGTACCCATGGCAACCACCCAGCCTGAACTCAAAGCCACTCTCCCCCTGGACTTCTCAGGAGAACCCAGTGAATACATTCGATGGATAAAGGCCATGAAAGCCTACTTTAAAATTAATCCCACCCAGTACTCCTCTGATGAGGCCAAGATTATGACCACTCTTAACTGAATGAGCAAAGGGCGCAGTGTGTCCTTCTCCAAGATGTGGTATGACCGGACGGCTGATAAAAACATCCCCTCCACCGAGAAAACCTTCCACAAACTCACCGCTAACTTCGAGACCACTTTCTTCCCATATAATATCAAGACCACCACTTGCCTCGAGCTCTCTTCCCTCTGACAGAAATCCACCAAGACCAATGACGGATTCCAGAAATACATCACTGACTTCCAGAACCTTGCAGCCAAAGTGGGTATCTCCAATGATGCTACCCTCATTCATATGATGACTGGAGGCCTGGACCAACACATCACCATGCTAATCCTTTCCATGTCCACCATCCCAGACACCATTAACAGATGGATTGAAAAGGCAAAAACCTTTCACACCCAGGTCGCTCATATCAATGCATTGAAGAAGGGAAATCATCAGTCCTCTTTCTTCTCCTCCTCTCACCCCACCACTACTTCCTCCTTGGACCCAAATGTCATGGACGTTGACACCCTCAGAGTAGGGAAGCTCACTCCAGAGGAACAAGCCCAATGCTTTAGAGAGGGTTGCTGCCTCCATTGTAGGAAGAAAGGACATAATGCGGGAAGGTGCACCACCTTCATGACACCCTCTAGACCCTCTTGTGCTTGAGAATCCACCACTGTTGCCACCACCAATACCTCAGTTGCCTCCTCCTTGACCACTCTCCCAGTCTCCCCCTCCCCTTCCTCTCCTCTTGAAACCTACATGTCTCAAGTCTGCTCCACCAGAAAAGGGGAAGGAGAAATTCTTCAGACGCTCAAACTGTGCTTCAAACCTGTAGAGATGCAGGTAGATAGCCTCACATCAGATTTTTAGAAAGGGAAGCTGCCTCAACATCATCCTTCCCTCATGTACTAATAGGCAAACCAAATGAAAGAACGATCCATATCCCTGTTTGCCTACAGTCCTACTCACAAACCATCGACACAGTCGCCCTCATCGACAGTGGAGCCACTGGAAACTTCATCAACTCCAGCCTCGTACCCTCTCTTCGATCTGGCATTCACTGGATGAATCAACCTCTCACTGCCACCAACATAGATGGAACCCCCAATCGAAAAGGGATTATCAAATTCACCATCTCCACCAAGGCCCTCTTCCCCTCATACTCAGAAAACATCAAATTCATGGTAACCTCACTTGGTGAAAAGAAGGTCATCCTAGGAACCTCCTGGTTAACCAAGTGAAATCCTGATATTGATTGGGTCACCAAGACTATCACCATTTGCCCTTCAACTTCCCTCTCACTTGATAAAATCACCCTCTCCACCCAACTTGCACAACAGGAAGCCCCAAAGGAACAGGAAATTCTGGAATGGTGTAAGGAATATTCTGACATCTTCTCCGAAAAGATGTTCAGTATCCTCCCCCCATATCGACCTTATGACCATGTAATTGAGCTAAAACCATCTTTCGTCCCAAAAATAGCTAAAGTATACCTCCTCAACCCTGCTGAGAAAGAAGCCTGCAAAGCTTTCATCAAAGAAAATCTCAAGACCAGCCGAATTGTCCCCTCCAAATCCCCTCAAGCCTCACCATTTTTCTTTGTTCCCAAGAAAGACAGCACCCTTTGCCCATGCCAGGACTATCGCTACCTCAATGAATTCACTGTTCAAAATGCTTACCCTCTCCCCCTCATCTCAGATCTCATCGACGACATGAAGGAATCCACCATCTTTATGAAACTCGACATCCGATGGGGATATAATAACATTTGACTTCGAAAAGAAGATCAGTGGAAAGCTGCCTTCATCACTCCTGTTACGCTGAATGCATGTCTAGTGTCGTTCGAGCTACCTGTGGGAGGGTGGACTCTCACGAAGAGGTCACAGTATCCTGTCCACCTAGGAGAACAAGGAGATGAATGGCTCAAGTGGAACTCGAGGATCGAAGGTCTGATGAGACGAGGGACTCGAGAGACACTTGAGGACTGAGGAGCAACAAAAGACTACGTATATTTGCATAGAACAAGTGTAAGGAGATACATGTGATGGCTAATGGTATATATAGGCTAGGATGAGTCATCAAGGAAGCCTATGGAACATGGTAGAACGATGACAAAGGGAAAAGGTACCATCTAGGTACAGAAACCGTAACTAAGGGTGAAGATCTGATAGGATCAAAATAGAAGAATGGCAAGGGCCAAAGACAAAGAGATAATGAGTAAAACAGGGAGAGAATAGCCTGTACAGGCCAGTGTAATGAAGAGATTCGATGCAAAGAAGAAATAACGTGGACGTGAGGGAAAAGATCATAACATTACCCCCGCTGTACAATTGAACTCCAGGTTCAATCCAAAGACACTCCTCCTCCAAAAATGGAGGTAGCCTATGCAAGAGTGAGATGTTCGAACAGACAGTCATCAAGAATGTGACCAGATCAATTGCAACCCAAGCAAATATGAGTCGGGCAGACTCTATCTGCATGTCCCCAGTGTCGACATATGCCACATTGAGTGGAGAGGCACTCTCTCGCATGATGCCCTGGAGCGAATTGGTGGCAATGGGGGCAGGAGTATTGAGTGCAGTCCTGTACGTAATGTCCCAGCTCACAACAATTGTGACATCAGGAGGTAGGAGTGGCTGGAGTGGGATGAAAGGGACGTGGAAGGACTCGAGTGGGCAAGGATAGGATGGTGGTGCCATTGGGGAGTGCAATGAGGTAGCTAGTGGGTGGCATGTGGATGACTTCATCTAGGTCCTCAGAGGGGGAAGAGGGAGTCAATGGGGTGGGTTGCGACTCAACAAGAGTGGTTTCTCTGACAGATGGGGAGGGAGACGAAGGGATAGGGGTGACGACATGAACAGGCAAGGCAGGGGAGGAGGGATTTTCTGGAGAAGGTTGTTGGGAGCGGAGTACAAGACGATGGGTAGATACAACCTGAGAGACATATGCATCATGATCAAAAACAGGTAAACTAGCAAAGATAGTGCTAAACAGAGGATAAACAAGATCAATAGGTAATTGAGAGACAAAGACATGAAAACCCTGTAAGTGGAGAATGGAGAGGACGCGTTCGGGGATGTGGTTGATAGTGAGTCGAAGGGGGAGACCATAGCCTGTGGGGTGATTGACAGGAGCAGCGTGGAAATGAAGCGTTTGAGCTCAAGTACAATCATGGAAAAGGCATACGAGTTCCTGTGATATCTCATCCTCAATGTACAGGGGTAGGGCTTCAAGAGCGAGAACAAGGGTTGGTTCAGAGAGGATAGCAGAATAGAGCACATGGGCGGAGAGGCAAGGAAGATGGGTGGCTTGTATGGGGATGTTACATAGGGTGGTGTGACGAATTGAGGCAGAAGAAATGGAAGATGAAGAGGAGGAGCGAGGAGTGGTGGGAATGGACATGGTGGACAAGGGCTAAGTGTAGAACCAATAGAGAGTAAAGAAAACAGCCAAGAGGGAGGTGAAGAGAAGGGCAGTGAGGAGGGGAATAAAAGGACAGAGCACTAGATACATTAGGGTTTATCGTAAATGATGGTCTTTTTTGTATTTGGTCAAAAGGAGAGGGGCGTGACAGAGATTGCTTTCGGGTTCCCATGTGTTTTCTGATGAGCCGTAACCTTTCCATGAGGTCAGGTACTTGTAACAGCCAGGGGATCCCCAGTGTGCAAGGAGTGCCTCAACTTCATACTCTTCTTCATTGGCAATCAGCATGGGCGGTGGTCTGGGAAATGATGGACCATGTGCATCAGTCTGTTTAAACAGAGATAGAAGAGAGGTGTGGAAAACATCATGGATCCTCCATGTGGGAGGGAGGCAGAGTTGGTAGGTAAGTGGAGATAGGACCTGGGAGATTTCAAAAGGTCTGTGCCGTTTGGGGGCAAGTTTCCGGGATGGATAAGGAATGCAGAGATTAGTGGCTTCGAGCCAAACCTTATCTCCAACTTTCCAGGGGGAGAATGAACGAGTGGAGTGTCGAGTCATGGCAAGACGAGCGGAATCATGAGCAGCGAGGGCTTCCTCTTTGGCTTTGGCTAGGGAGGAGAGGCAGTCAGAGAGAGCAGGAAGGAAGGTGTTACCCAGGGCTGGGTAAGCCTGAGGTTTGTAACCAAGGAGGAGGGAAAATGGTGATTTCCGGGTAGAGCTGTGTGGGACAGAGTTGTGGTGGAACTCCGCTGTTGTTAGGTAGTCAGTCCATTCTAGAGGATTATTAGTGCAGAAGATGCGAAGGTATGTTTCTAGTTCCTGATTGGTTTGTTCTGTTTGACCATCGGTTTGGGGGTGGTAGGTGGTCGAGAGGCGAAGGTCATACTGGAGGAGTCTGGCAAGTTCTTGAGCGAAGGCAGAGGCAAATTGGAGGCCTTGGTCAGAGATGATGGAGTCATGGAGGCTGAAACGTTTGAAGACATTGTCAAAAAATAATTTAGCAACACCTGCAGCATCAATGGTTTTAGAACAAGGGAGCAGAATTACCCCCTTCGTAAGGCCATGGTCAACCATGACCATGACAGAATCAAAGCCAGACGACAAAGGGAGATCCATGATGAGATCAACTGAGATTTGTTTAAAGGGGAGGGTGGAGGTGGAGGGGATGGGATTAAGTGGAGGAACAGGGGGATGAGTGTTGACCTTGGACTGTTGACAGAGGGCACAACTGGTGACAAAGTTCTTGATGAAGGTGGCAAGACCAGGCCACCAATAGTCACATTCAACCAAGGCCTTGGTGCGAAATTGTCCTGCATGGCCAGAGGTGGGTGAGGAGTGAAGTGAGTGGAGGAGATCGGAGCAAGCGTCGGGGGGAATATAGAGGCAATCTCGGAAGTATAATTTCCCATCATGCAGAGACCAGTCAGAGAGGGAAGAACGAGGGAATAGAGGGGAGCCATCCTTGAGAGCATTGACTGCATGAAGAACAAAAGGGTCTGATGGGGAGAAAGCTGAGATCTTCTCAGCTAAAGCGAGGTTAAAGGCGGCGATGATCAAGGGTTCAGGGAGTATAGGGGCAATGTTGTCCAGAGAGGTGTCCACTGAATCTCGTCGGGAGAGGGCGTCGGCCAGTCCCATCTGTGTGCCAGGGGTAACTTTCCAGGAGATGTCAAAATCCTGGAGGAGAAGAGACCAGTGGGCTTGTCGATGCGAAGGTTTGCAAGGATCCTTGAGGTAGGAGAGGTTCTTGTGATCGGTAAGGATGGTGACAGAGTGGGGGGTGCCGAGGAGATAGTGTTGCCATTCTTGTAAGGCAAGGATGACTGCCAGAAGTTCCCTATCGTAAATGTCATAGTTCTGTTCAGCAGGACTAAATGTTTTAGAGAAGTATGCACAAGGATGAAGGTCACTGTTAACGTCTGCTTGGAGTAGGACTGCGCCTGCTGTGAGGAGAGAGGCATTGGTCATGAGCGAAAACGGTCTAGAGGGATCAGGGAGTGAGAGAACAGGAGCGGAGGAGAAAGAGGATTTGAGAGTGGAAAAAGCCTTATCCTGGAGTGGAGTCCAGAGCCAGGGTTCATCCTTTTTGGTGAGGAGGACAAGGGGGGCGACAATGTTGGAGAAGTTGGGAATGAACTTCTGGTAGAAATTGGCGAATCCCAAGAAGCTATGGATTCCTTTGACTGAAGTTGGGGGATTCTAGTCGGCTATAGCGGTTAGTTTAACTGGATCCATTTCTACATGTCCCTGACCAATAATCATCCCTAGATATTCCATCTTTGGGGTGTCGAAAGAGCATTTGGAGAGTTTGAGTGACAGGTTGTGGTCTCGAAGCCGTTGAAAAACTCGGAGGGTGCATTGGTGGTGAAGGTCGATGTCATCCTTGGTGTGTATGCCAATGTCATCCATGTAGATCTTTAACCAACCTTTGGAGAGAATGTCAGTGAAGATATGATTCATGAAACTCTGGAAAGTTGGAGGGGCATTGTTAAAACCAAAAAACATAACTGTGGGTTCAAAAAGTCCAAGGGGAGTGATGAAGGTGGCCTTCCATTGATCTTCCTTCCGAAGTCAAATGTTGTTGTACCCCCATCAAATATCGAGTTTAGTGAAGATGGTGGACTCCTTCATGTCATCGATGAGGTCCAAGATGAGGGGAAGAGGGTAGGCATTTCGAATGGTGAATTCATTGAGGTATTGATAGTCTTGGCATGGGCAAAGGGTACCGTCTTTCTTCGGGACGAAGAAGAATGGTGAAGCTTGAGGAGACTTGGAGGGAATGATTCGACCAGTTTTCAGGTTTTCTTTGACAAAAGCCTTACAAGCTTCTTTCTCCGTGGGGTTGAGGGGGTATACTTTGGCTATTTTTGGGACAAAAGATGGTTTCAGTTCAATTACATGATCATAAGGGCAGTGCAGAGGAAGGATACTAAACATCTTCTCAGAGAAGACATCAGAATATTCCTTACACCATTCTGGGATTTCTTGTTCCTTAGGGGCTTCTTGTTGTGTGAGTTGAGTGGAAAGGGTGATCTTGTTGAGAGATAGAGGAGATGGAGGATGAATAGTGACAGTCTTGGTGACCCAGTCAATGTTGGGATTTTGCTTGGTAAGCCAGGAGGTTCCCAGGATGACTTTCTTTTCACTGAGGGAGGTCACCATGAATTTAATATTTTCCAAATAGGAGGGAAAGAGGGCATTGGCAGAGATGGTGAATTTAATGATTCCTTTTCGGTTAGGGGTTCCATCTACATTGGTTGCAGTGAGGGGTTGAGTCATCTGGCGAATACCAGATTGAAGAGCGGGTATGAGGCTGGAGTCGATGAAGTTTTCTGTGGCTCCACTATCAATGAGAGCAACAGTGTCAATGATTTGAGAGTTAGACTGTAGGTGGACAGGGATGTGAATGGACCTTTCATTTGATTTTCCTACTAGTATATGAGGGAAGGACAACATCAAGGCAGCTTCCCTATTTAAAAATCCAGGGTAAAGCTATCTATCTGCATGTCTCCGGGTTCAAAGCAGAGCTTAAGTGTTTGGAGGATTTCCCCTTCTCCTTTTCCAGTGGAGCAAAGCTGAGACATGTAAGTTTTGAGAGCAGAAGGAGGGGAGCGAGCGACAGCGGGAGTGGTTGGGGTCAAGATACTGGTGGTGGTGGTGGTGGTGGTGGCTACTGTAGCAGGGTCACAGGGGCAAGAGGGTTTAGAGGGGGTGGTGAACATAGTGCACTTCCCTGCATTACGTCCTCTCTTTCTGCAGTGTAGACAGCGACCTTCCCAGAAACATCGGGCCTGTTCTTCTGGAGTGAGCTTCCCTACTCTGAGGGTGTCAACATCCATGGCATTCGGGTCTGAGGAGGTGGTACTAGCAGGGCGAGTGGACGAGAAGAAGGAAGACTGGTGATTGCCCTTTTTCAACGCGTTGATGCGGGCAACTTGGGCATGGAAGGTCTTTGCTTTTTCGATCCATCCATTGATAGTGTCAGGGATGGTGGACATGGAGAGGATTAGCATGGTGATGTGTTGGTCCAGGCCTCCCATCATCATATGAATGAGGGTTGCATCGTCGGACCTAGGAGAACAAGGAGACGAAGGGCTCGAGTGGAACTCAAGGATCAAAGGTCTGATGAGACGAGGGACTCGAGGGACACTCAAGGACTGAGGAGCAACAAAAGACTACGTATATTTGCATAGAACAAGTGTAAGGAGATACATGTGACGGCTAATGGTATATATAGGCTAGGATGAGTCATCAAGGAAGCCTATGGAACATGGTAGAATGATGACAAAGGGAAAAGGTACCATCTAGATACAGGAACTGTAACTAAGAGTGAAGATCCGATAGGATCGAAATAGAAGAACAGTGAGGGCCAAAGACAAAGAGATAATGAGTAAAACGGAGAGAGAGTAGCCCATACGGGCTGGTGTAATGAAGAGATTCAATGCAAAGAAGGAATAACGTGGATGTAAGGGAAAAGATCATAACACTAGTCCCATCGAATCCTCAGTCCTCAAGCTTTGCTCGAGTCCTTCATCCCCTTGTTCTCCTAGGTGGATAGGACACTGCAACCTCTTTGTGAGAGTCAGCCCTTCCACAGGTTGCTCGAATGACCCTAGACCTGCATTCAGCGTAACACCCATCCCTGCATTGGTGACTAGTAACTCAAACTGGGCTCTGAAGTTTGGGAAGGTTCCTCGGCCTTGTCTCAAAGCATAGAGTTTGAAGCACTTCTAAAACCCAACAACAAGTGTGGGCGAAGTGAGCAGATGAGAGGAGAGGAGACTTGGAGGAAGTGGTAAGATCCAAGTGAACTTGACTGGGGAACCAGCCCAAGGTTCCTTGGGTTTATATAGATCAGTATCTATTTGTACATATGTTGTATAGATCTAGCGATCCTATGGATATAAGTGGAAACAAAGGGAAGAGTCATGCATAAGAGTCGTGTCTAGTCATGGGGTTGCGCTATGCAGCGTGGTAGCAGCATGGAGAGTCATGAGGAGTCAATGAGGTAGAATGGAAGAACGTATAGTCATGCACAGCACGGAGATGAAAGGAAGGCTGTGCTAGCACAGGATGAGTCATGGAAGCTAAAGTAAAGGGTAAACATGTAAGTGTGTCCTTAAGTAATGCTGTGAGATTAGATAAGATAAGAGTGGAAAGAGTTATGGCATGAGTGGGAAAAGATGTGCTGTAACACCACTCCCCTTCTATGCATCAGACTCCTGGCTGATGGCACCAAACAACGGCATGAGGTGGGGTGTCGTAGGGATTGAAAATCACAAGTCGGTGGAGGAAGCCAGCACGTAAGTGGAGCTTGGGATTTTTCTCGTGGAATTCATCCAAGGCTGCCTGAGCGTTGGTAAGGTTAGATTTGGGTTCCCAAATGCGTCCCTCTTCACCGTAGCCGCTCCAGTGGACAAGGTACTCCCACCTGCAACCCTTAGGGCATGCGTCTACAATAAAGTCAACTTCATATTCATCCTCCTGGTCCTCTGTCACGTTGACTGGGCCAGGCTGGGAGGTGGGTTGGCCATTGAGGTGCTCCCGGTATGGCTTAATGCAGGAAATATTAATGACAGGGTGGATTCTCATGGATTTAGGGAGCTTCAGCTCGGCCGCATTCGGTCCCACAAGCTTAATAATCCTGAAAGGGCCCAGCCATTTTTCGGACATTTTCTTTGATTCACGCGTCAAGCAGAGGTTATCAGTGGCAAGGAGAACCTGGTCTCTGGAGGTATAAGAGGGAGCTTCTGACTGATGCCTATCGGTTTGTCGGCGCATTCTGTCTTGCGCAAGAGAGAGGTTAGCCTGAACTTCATCGAAGGTTTTTTCAATTTTGTTGGATAACACGTCAGCGGCAGGGGCCTTGGAGCTGCCTGGCTCGACACCCATTCGCGGTTCATAAGTCCATGTGACTTCGAACGGAGACTTCTTTGTGGAAGCCGAGGTGTGGTTATTGTGCGCAAACTGTGCCATAGGGAGCCACTCGGGCCAATCCAGTTGATGATCACAGCAGAATAATCGGAGGTACTGATGGAGGTCGTGGTCAACACGTTCTGTCTGACCATCAGTTTGCAGGTGGTGCGCAGTAGATAACTTCGGGAAGATCCCAAGTCGCTTGCAGAGGTCCTTCATGACTTGTGAAGCAAACTGGGGTCCATGGTCAGAGACAATGGTCCGGGGTAGTCTGTGGTTAGTCCATACATGGAAGAGGTATAGCTTCGCTGTGTCTAGGGCGGAAGTGGTCTTTTTGTGGGGATAAAGCAAACTTCTTTGGAGAAATGGTCAACAACCACTAGGATTGCATCATATCTGCTGGAGGAAGGGAGGTCGGTAATAAAGTCTGCAGAGACATCTACCCATGGCAGTTCAGCTGTCTGGAGGGGTTGTAATTTACCCGCTGGGGGCTTATTTCCGGTTTTCATTTTTTGGCAGGTGTGACATCTAGCCATGTATTCTGTAACATCTGCGGCCATCTTGGGCCAGAAATAGAAGCGAGAGATTAAATATAAAGCTTTGTCTTTGCCAGGGTGTCCCGCGGCTGGCATGTCGTGATGTTTCATCATCACCTTCATGCGTAAACCGTCTTCATCTGGGACAAATACCTGGGATTTCCTGTTTACGAAAACTCCATCGTTGTTTACTTCCGAGCCATGGGACTCTAGGTCCATGATTTGGGATTCGCAAAGTTTCATCATTGCGATCCGGATATGATCCAAAATAGCATCCCCATCATCCTGCAGCGTCACAAGTCTGGCTTGGATGGCGTCTGGGGTTATAAACGTTACTCCTTCATTATTGTTTTCGATGTCCTTCGCATGATCTTCTCTGCACAAAAGGGCGTCTACCGTCTGCATGGCAGTCCCGGGTTTATGAACCCATTCATGGTTAAACCTGGAAAGGTACTGGGCCCATCGAGCTTGGCAGCGGTTGAGGTCCTGTTTCCTCATAAACCATTGGAGATTCTGGTGGTTGTTCCAGATCTCAAATTTGTAGTGGGTACCTTCCAAGTAATGTCTCCACTGTTCTAGTGCGCGGATAATGCTTAGCATTTCTTTGTCATACACCTGGTAGTTGCGTTCCGCGTCGTTCATGGAGTGAGAGTAAAAGGCCACCGGGTGCCATAAGTCGTCTACCTTTGCCGATAAGATGGCGCCGGTTGCATAATCAGAGGCATCGGTCTCAAGTCGGAGTTCAGAATCTAAATCGGGGGTGACAAGGATAGGGGTGGTTGTGAACTTCTCCTTGAGCGTATCAAACACCGTCTGTTGTGCTTCTCCCCAGATGAAAGGGGTGTCCTTTTTTGTTAGATCATTCAGGGGTCTAGCCACCTGAGCGTAGTCTTTAATGAAGCGTCTGTAGAAGTTCACAAGTCCTAGGAAGCTGCAAACACCACGGAGGTTCTTTGGCGTGGGCCATTTTAAGATGGCTTCTACTTTGGTATCATCCATGCGAATACTGTCGGTCCCTACGATCATTCCAAGGAATTCTACTTCTTTTTTGGAGAAAAAGCACTTGTCTGGTTTGACAAATAGGTCGTTTTCTTCTAGCCGACGGAGTACTTCCTTCACAATCCGGTCGTGTTCGGCTTGATCATCTGTTTTTGTAAAGATAAGGAGATCGTTGATGTAGATGACCATGATGTGATCTAGATCCGAAAATATTTCATTCATCATGGCTTGGAAGGTGGAGGGGGAGTTGCAGAGGCCAAAGAACATAACCAGTGGTTCAAAAGCTCCTCTGAAGCAGACGAAGGCAGCTTTTCATTTGTTGCCTTCTTTAATTCTCACATTATTGTACCCCCACCTCAGGTCCATTTTTGTGAATAGCTTGGCTCCTTTGAGTTTATCCACCAGCTGGGAGATGAGCGGGAGCGGATAGTTATTCCGTACGGTATGTTCATTAATGTAGCGGTAGTCCTGAACCATCCACTTTCGTCTGTCCTTTTTAGGGACAAAGAAGACTGGTGACATCTGAGGGGATTTAGAGGGGCGAATATACCCTTTTCTGAGCTGATCATCAATGAAAGAGGACACTTCTTCCTGCTCTGAGCAGATAGAGGAATAATTCGGCCTTTCTTCGGCTCGAACGAGTCTTTCAGATCTATGGCATGGTCCCATGGTTTCCAGATCGGCATTCTTTCTGATTCTTCCTGGGAGAAGACCTTTAGCCATTTATGGTATTGTTTCGGCACGATGGCCTTGGCAGTTTCTTTTTTCTTTTCTGGTTTTTCGTCTATAATTGCCCTAGTGTGGTAAGCTTCCCAGGCCTCCTCCTGTTCTTCATCAAAGGTGGCCCTTAAGGCCGAGGAGGGATCTTGGAGTGCTTTGCAGCTCGCGGGGCAGCAGGTCATGTGCAGATCTACGGACTTCCAATTGATTTCAGGGTTGTGGTGTTGTAGCCAATTAAACCCGATGACTAGGGCACTATCTCCTAGTTTAGTCACCTGGGCTGTGAGTCATTCTCGGTGTCCCTGGAACTCGATGAGTACATCGGCAGAGTGGGTGATGTCCCCGGCACAATTCTTGGTGCTGTCTACATTAAAAATTACGATGGGGCGTTTGAGCAGTTTTAGTTTCATACCATGCTCCACAGCCCATTTTTCATCAAGGAAGGTGTCGTTGGTGCCACTGTCTAGCAGAGCGGCCATGGGAAAGAAAGGGGAGGAGGGAGAGACGGTGATGTTCATATCAAGCCTGACCTCATTTGGCAGCCTCATACTGTGTGTGAAAAGTGCTTCCGGGATTTCTCCTCTTTTAGTGATAATTCTTTTTTCTTGTTTTTCTTTTGGGGAATTAAGTACACATGTAGAGCCCATGCTGTGCTCATTGTGAGACGCCCCTGACATCAGATCGTCTAGATCTGTGCAAACAGAAGTATCGCTAAGTCCATACAAAGACGAGAAGGAGTTTAAAAATGTGAAATCCACAGCAGGAGTACCCAGTTGGCTCATGCTGCCTTGCCTTTTCCCTTCTGTTGGGACTGGGCCCTTCTTACGAAATATTCCTGTGCCTGATCAAAGGTCATTCCCCTCAGGGCTTTCCACGTGTCGTTCACCTGCGTGGGTGTTTCTTTGACTTGGACCCATTGGCCCACTGATGCGGAGGAGGATGGAGGGGTTTCGGTTTGTTGGGCCATATGAACCTTCTTTCGACCACGTGGACATTCCTTCTTGTGGTCCCCCCCAAGCCATTTACAGTCCGGGCAGGTGATCTTGGGTTTCAGGCAGTCTCGAATGCCATGCCCTTCCTGCTAACAGTCAAAACACTTTAGGTTTCCGGTCGTTTTCCTTGGTGGGGTAGAGGTGGTGGCTGCATTGGCCATTTTCCTTTCAAACCGGTTGGAGGGGGCTGGTTTATTGTTGGTGTTGGCCAGCCAGTATTCTTCAAACCTGTGGCCAATCTCCCTTATCTGCATGAGGGTGCTGTTTATAGTCAGCTGTCTTCTCCCCCTCGTGTATAGCTCATGTTTGATCTCCTCAGAGATCCCATGTTCCAGCATGTAGACTCCCAATGTTTCGTCTACCCTTGCCCTTGACTGAAGGGCTTGCTATGCCATTATGAAAGTATCGATATTGGAATGCCCCTGTTTCAGGGCAGTGATCTTCTGGAGGGCGTAGTCGTGGGAGTGTATGGGTCTAAATAGCCCTTCTATCTCCCTTTTTAGCACCTCTGGATCAACAAAGAGGGATTGGTTATTGGCGAGGAGTTCCAGTTCGGACTGGGCAAAGGGTCCAGCTTTCGGCCCTTTTAGTCGAGAAAGGACAGCATATGCCCTATTCTTATTGGTGGGGTGCACCGGGGGGCCGGCCAGGGGGTCCTCCGGGTCTGGCTCTACTGGGACGGCTGCAAAGTACCTGGGGTTTGCATCCAGCCAGGCTTGCATCTTTGTCCACCACTCTTCAAATTTAATTTTCGACCCGTCATAGTCTCCTAGGTCCGAAAACACTTCTATGCGGGTGGCAGTGGGAGCCAGGCCTGCAGGTTGCACTGCTATCCATCCATGTAGTCCTACAAATTCTCTGACCTGTTGGTCAGCTTCTTGCGCATGACCTTCTGCCTGTTGTGCGCGAAGCGTAGCCTCCCCTAGGGCTTCTACTGCCTGGTCTCTCTGCGTCATGAATTTGTTGATTTGCTGCTGTTGCAGCTCGAGAGTTGCCTGTTGTTGCTGGAGGAAGGTGGCCTGCTGTTTGAGCTGTGCGACAATCTGATCGAGATCCATTGCTAATGACTATTCAGGATATGGGTGGAGGTAGGGAAAGAAGCGGGTTTTTAAGCGACTTTGTGGATGTAAGTGAGGGAGGGGTTCGTTATTGTAGGAATGGGGTTCTCTTTCCAAATATGGGGGAAACCAAGCTCTGTCGTATCGAGGGGGGGTTTTGGCTCGTCTACCCTCCGGCTCTGGTGAGGGTGTAAGAGATGGGAGAGGGCTCGACCTTTCTCTTAGGTGATATCCTTCTTTGATTACCCTCTCAACTTCTCTCATCAATAACTCCCCAAGATTTTTGTATTCTAACGTGTCAGTGATCTCCCTCGTACCAGCTAAGTCCAATAGTGGATCAGCCAGTTCTGGATATCTGAGGTCGGGGAGGCTCAAGTAGGAACTTAGGGTATCTACACTCCCTGGGGTTCCACCGCAGCTGAGGGGGTGTTGGGGGTTAGGGACGGCTGATGGGTTTCGCTGGTTGAAGGGGTCGATGGTTTCTCCGACAAAGTCTGAGCCGGGTCTTGGCGCTGCCGAGTGAGCGTCCAAGCCACGTCCAAGCCTGCTGGTATTGCACACTAAGCCTGGTAAGTACTTTTTCCAGGTGCGCAGCCACACTAGTGCCACTCGTTAGTGGTGCTCGTTAACAATGCTTACTTCTAGTTACTCCTTGATGGTACAGTAACGTTCTTCTACCAAGGGGGCATTCATTTGCCGGGCTTGGTTATGGCAGTCAAGTTCAAGTGAAGCACTTCTAAAACCCAACAACAAGTGTGGGCGAAGCGAGCAGATGAGAGGAGAGGAGACTTGGAGGAAGTGGTAAGATCCAAGTGAACTTGACTGGGAAACCAGCCCGAGGTTCCTTGGGTTTATATAGGTCAGTATCTATTTGTACATGTGTTGTATAGATCTAGCGATCCTATGGATATAAGTGGAAACAAAGGGAAGAGTCATGCATAAGAGTCATGTCTAGTCATGGAGTTGCACTATGCAGCACGGTAGCAGCATGGAGAGTCATGAGGAGTCAATGAGGTAGAATGGAAGAACGTATAGTCATGCACAGCACGGAGATGAAAGGAAGGCTGTGCTAGCACAGGATGAGTCATGGAAGCTAAAGTAAAGGGTAAACATGTAAGTGTGTCCTTAAGTAATGCTGTGAGATTAGATAAGATAAGAGCGGAAAGAGTTATGGCATGAGTGGGAAAAGACGTGCTGTAACAAAGTTTGGATCATGCATCGGCTTGGGCATCTCCTGGAGAGAAGGTCATGAAGAAATCTTTCTCTAGATTGGCAAAGGTAATGTTGATTGTTCCTTTAGCTGCGTCCTCTAGCTTCTGGTACCATCCTTCTGCAAATGTGGCCACTAGTCCCATCTTCATGTTGTTGAGGAGGATGACAATTTGTGCTAATTCATCATATACTTCTTGGTTTAACAAGAAGTATGCTTTCATCACCTGAAACCATCTCTTGGCATCTTCCACCTTTCCACTAAAGTTTTCTGTGCACCCAGCTCGTATCTCCGACTTTTTGTTGGTTAGTGGAGTTACTGCTGGAAGATTGGCTGTGGGGGCATGTGCTGGTCCAGTTGTTTGGTGAGTCATGTTATCAGTACATGGAGGAAATAACTCAATTGGGGAAGGTTCTCTTTGGGTAGTAAGTCCAGTGCATTCAGTTTTGGGGAGGATAGAAATGACAGGGGGAACCGGGGATACTTGAGAGAGCCGACAAAGTCTCCTTGGTGTTTGGAAAGGGTTAAGTGGTTGGGATGGTCCAGGAATTCTTTGTCCTTGGGGTTAGAGGGCTGGCGAGTTGGGAACATATTCTTCCTTGTAGTCTGATTCCTCTGGGGCCTTACCCTGGATCTTGATGTGGTGACTGACTTGGGCCCCTCTGCTTCCTTAGCAGAGGTGGGATTCTTTCCTAGATAAGTCTGGGTTGGCAAGATAGGAACATGTATGGGGCTATGGTGGTGGCGATGGTTTCTACCAGTTTCAAAATGCTTCTTATGGCCAAAATGAAAGCAAGGACTGGCAGGTTTATTGACTTCATGTTTGGGGTCCTAGAGTCCTTCTGCTAAAAAGCAGGGACGAAAGTATAGCTAGTTCTTTTGTTACGCTTGTGTGGAGTTATCCAGCAAGGTCAAAGGTTCAACAACAAGTCCAGAACCTTTGAAAGCAACTAGTCGAGTGCACACTCTGAGGTGTAGTGCAAAGACATGAGAGGATCTCTCTAACTGTGACAAGCAGTCTTGAGGAGGCCAGACAACTACACATAGATTGCGTAGAACTAGCTAGAGAATAGTAGTACAGGCCCAAAGAGTTTATATACTGGTAGGTATAAGAGTATGACTAAGAATCAGCCATGAAGGTGTCATCTATGGTTACTACTCGATATATGGCATCTAGATTTGGAGGGACACGAGGTGATGCAAGAGAATCACCTTGGGAGAAAAGAGTCCAATAAAGAAATGGGCACATCACAATCAAGGGGAAATATGGGAGGCATAGCAACAGAGGTTGATCCCATTGGAAGATGACTATCAGAGGATGACAGAATATCAAAGGCATATGTAGAAGGAGGGGAAAAACTCATCAAGGTGGCGCATCATATCTGTCATCTACCAAGAGAGGCATTTCTTGTAACACCCACCACCAGGTGCTTCCATTGTCATGAACTGGGCCATTACATCGAAAATTGCCTTGGATACGTGTGCCCTAACTGCCACAACCTCACTCCAGGCCATCATTGGAGAGAGTGCCTTACTAGCCAATGTGATGTTTGTCTACACTGGGGACAGAGCACTCTTTTGAAGGGGCAGCAGGACCTCTTCAAAGAAGGGGCAGACCGAGGGACAGCGAGGGGAATGGAACCCAACAAGTGTGAGACTCACTTGTTTATGTCTGAGAGCAGAGATGCAACCAAGCGAGCACTTGGATAGGTGCTGGTGTGGTGATGGTGTGAGCGAGGAGATATGCTCAAGAGAGAGAGGAGACTCTTCTGTTATTTGAGGGAAAAATCCCAAGGACTAAATAGATACAGAAGGTAAGGTTAAAGCGGAGCTTTAGTAGTCCGCAGTAATGAGAAATAAAGGCCATTGGCCTGAATGTCAAACGTGTGTGAAAAATGTGTGAAACACACGTTCGACTTGTATGTAATGCCTATATCCATAAGCAGAACAATGGAAAGTTCTAGAAAAGAACCTAAAATGATTGGACTTTAAGAGTCCAGTTCTCTAAGTATTTGATCATGAGTAGCGCAAATAGAAAAGATAAGTGAAACTAAATAATAATTTCAACACACTCGAGCCTGCCCTACTTGCATCTGCTCCAGTTGCAATAGATCTGGACATGTCTTCAATGATTGTCCATTTGAACATCTCACTCCCACACAATCTACCAGCCTTTTTGGAGGAAGACCATCTGCTATGGATTGAACCTGGGGTTCAACTATATGAAGGGGATAATGTTACAATTTTCTCCCTTGCCTCCCATATTTACCTTGTTTCCATCCTTTCTCTACATTGTGCCGGCCCCCTTATCTTTTCCAAACACTTCAATCACTTCTTGTTTATCTTCAGTCCATTTTCCTGTGTCATCCAAGTCATATCAGATTATTTCCCTTAATTACCACTCATACCTGGTACCTGCTGTGCCTTGATGGTCATAGCTTACTACATAGTTCCACTTCATTCTATAGGCTTTGATGCTGACTCATCTCAGCCTATATATATACCATAGCTACCACTTGTACTTTCTTCACTCTTGTTCTGCACAATACTATGCAGTCTCTTGTGGCTCCACTGAGTCCCTCAGCCCCTTCTGAGTCTAAAGTCCCTGATCCTCCCCAGATCTTGTCTCTCTCTGTTCTCCTAGGTAGTTGGGATGCTGAGACCTTTTCGTGAGTGTTATGATCTTTTCCCTTGTGTCTATGTTATTCCTTCTTTGCATTGAGTCTCTTCACTATGCTGGCCCGTATGGGCTATTCTCTCTCCATTTTACTCATTATCTCTTTGTCTTTGACCCACGTCATTCTTCTATTTCGATCCTATCAGATCTTCACCCTTCATTATGGTTCCTGTACCTAGATGGTACCTTTTCCCTTTGTCATCGTTCCACTGCATTCCATAGGCTTCCTCGATGACTCATCCTAGCCTATATATACCATTAGCCACTCTATGTATTTCCTTACACTTGTTC
>JBBPTT010000569.1:0-20904 GCA_038094175.1 Boletellus aff. lepidospora
CAGGATCGTGACGATGTTGGCCGCGTCGCTCGGCGGGATTCCCCTCGCGCACGACACAATATCCTATCCCCCGAACCCGACGATCAGCCGACCCTGTTCGATACCCACAAGCGCGCGGAAAGGACGACGCACCACAGACCAAGCAGCAATGTCGGACGCACGGTCGTGCAACCGTGCCACCAGCGCGTCCTCCAACACCGCCTCGGACACGCCCACGTCTCCGGCATACTGCACCATGTCCAGCGCCATGCGTAGCCCGGACGCGTCGCGCCGCAGCTCGACGTATGACTCGAGGTCGGGCACGACCCCGCGCGCGCCGTTCTCGGACAGCTGCGCACGCGCGGCGTGATAGAGTCGTTGGGACTTGACGAACCGCGCGTACCATCCCGGGTGTCTGCATGCGCTGCGCGACAACCGATCCGACAAACTGAGTCGTGTGTATATGTGTGTGTGTGGGTGGGTGTGGGTGTGGCAGTACGCCCGTGCGCAGTCGAGAGAGGGAAGAACAATAGCGTTAGTCGATGGAACATCAGAGTGGGAAAAACTAGGGCGACGGAAAGACACACTCACAGTGCAAACACGTCGTTGTCGTCCTCCTCTGCCACGCCCCGTTTGCGGTGGTGCCGGTACAACAACAGACCGAAGAAATCGGCGACGAACCGGAGTTGCGTCGCGTCCGCGCTGGGGTGGCACGCCGCCGCCAATAAACCCAGCTTGGCGGCACTCCACGCCATCGACGCGGATTCAGAGCCAGAGAGCGTGAGGCCGGATCCGAGCAGCCACTCTTCGGACGCCTGCGAGACCCGTCTGCAATGCCTGTTGGTACGCAGCTCGAATACGTTGCAAATGGACAAGAGGTCCGGAAGCTGGAGGCTCGTCGTCATAGATTCTGGACTTGCGCAAGTCGTCGTTGGTGGGGGAGAACGGGCTGTTCTACAAGGCCACGGATTGTAGAGCAGGTGTTCGAGGAGGGACTGACAGCACGCGACGAAAATGTCTCCGCTCCATCTCCGAGGTGTCTCAAGTTATTTACTGTAATTGTTCTCCAAATGTGACAGTACGCCGGCGTTTGGTCACGAGGACATCGATCGCACCGATTCAACAGCCCAGCAAGAAGCAGCCGAACGGGATCTACGGACGAAGAGCTAGACCATGAGATGCCATCAGGCCATCTTCTTGAATATATTCCCTATCCGCTCCCGTACCCTGCCCACACCCACCCCAACACCAGCAACGACGCCGACATCGACCGCGATCAGCGAGAGCGCGGCAAACATGTACCTCGGTGCAAAAATCTTCCAGACCATCAGGTGTCTCCTCAGCACAGCTGCGCTCGCAGCACTCCCCAACAAGAGAATCCCAAAATACAACATAACACCGAGGCCTGCACGCAGCAAGGATGCCGTCAGGCCACGTGGTGTAGGTATTGGTGGGAGGTTCCAGAGCGCGAGGAGGGGCGACGCGAGTCCCATCAAGAAGTGGGGCCCGAGCGTGTTAGTGATGACCGTCAGCTGCGAAAAAGGAAAGGACGCTGTGGAAGTAAAGACAAAGGCCGTCTTCCATTGTAGCGACGGTATCGTCGGCTGGTGACCTGTCCCATGGAACGCATGGACTGCCAGAAGCGCAAGAGGAACGACTTCTGAAAACGACAGCTCCCGTCCGAGTGCGTTCAGGTCCACATTCGTAGCCGGCAAGTTCGAGGCAAACGCTTTGCTGAGCCCGCGGGCATCCCGGACGCTGTCGATAACTTCAAGGTGCGCCAGCAGGGCGACAGTCGCAAGTCCCAAAACGATCTGGCCGGTGAGCTGCGTACATAACCAGACGACACTCAGGAAGATTGTCCAAAACGCCAGGTAGGGCGAACCAAATGCATTAGCAAACCCGAGTATCGTCACTTTTGGCTTCCGTTCTTGTCGGTTCTGGGGCGCATGACCGTTGTCTTCCATGTTAATCTTCAGACAGACAGGCGATGTCCACCACAGCGTGATGCCACCGAACGCGATTGCTGCAAAACATATTCTGGCCAACATCGTCCGCGATATGCGCAGGAAGGCGTTTACGCCGTCACCAAAGAACGCCGTCGAATGAACCCATTCCAAGGTCCAAAATCCAGTCCCGCAAAGCAAAGCAAACGTAAGCGCCCAGGGAAAAAATATTCTCGCCAAGCCCTTTTCCGATCTCGAAATGCCCAGAGTCCGTCGTATGGTGAGTGGGAGGGAAAAGGCAACAAGTGGCGCGAGGAACAAGGCAGGAATGGGAGGAGCAGATGAACTAGGCGAAGCGTAGAATGTCACGGCGCAGTAAGGTTGTTGTTCCTCTCTACACACCGTGCTGTTTGCCATGAGTCTGACACAAACTGCAAAGACAGCAGAAAATCCGAGGATGCGGCTCCGAAGACGGGTTGTTGGCGCGGTGAATCCGGTCAGGAAAGCAGGAACAAGTGACGTGAGGCTGAGGAAAAGAACGATGCGGTCTTCCCAGACTATGAAAGAATTGGAAGCAAAACAAAGCGCGTGAAGGACGGGAATGATCGGAGCGGAAGTCACCTGTTCCCGACGAAGGGTAGGACGGCATGCAACTGCGAACATTAGCGTGGATGCAAGTGCACCCCCAAAGAGGGAAATGTGATGGAAATGAACACCATCCACCAATCCCTGCAGAGGGAAATAAATTACGCCCCCCAATGTTAATCCAACAGCAACTGCTGTAAAGGCACTATATAACGCCGTTCCAAGGTACTCCTCCACATTTTCGGTAATGTCGCCAAGCAAGCAGTACGCGCAATATGTCGCAACGATGCTGAGGATTATAGTAATAAGACCAGCACCAATCAATGGGAGATTAAACCGTGCCCAAAGAGTACGGCATGCTGACAACGAGAGGCGATTAAACTTCCACTGGGTAACAAGAGAGTCTTCGGATGGTGTAGTTTGTATCTCCGTCCAGCTCTCTAAAAGTTGGGGCCAGAATTCGTCAAGTTCACTGCCAGACTGACTGGCGCGGTACGTGTCCAAGTATTTCCTGATTTGCTTCACATTGAGTCCGAGAGCTTGCTGGACACCCGCTTTGTTCGTGCCGCGGTCAAAGACCTCTGGTATAATGCTCCCAAGATTGTTGAATGGAATAGGGAGGCCGAGAAGGAGTGATATTGTAGGAACGAGGTCAATTTGTTGAATAGATCGATGAGGAACAGTTTCTCCTGGGAATACAGTAGTAGGAATAAGGGTGCTCGGAAACGACGTCGACCCTTGGGATAGCACCGGACCCTTGCTGTAAATCCAGACAGCCGACATCGTCTCTAGAGTGCTATCACCTCCATGGTTACCTGTACGATCCATGCCATGGTCGCCAAGTAAGACAAGTAGTGTATCTTCGTCGATAGCCTCGACGAGCTCGGCTAGAAAATCATTCATCTGTTGCAGCTTTGCCTTCATGACCGGATGCTCAGGTCCAACACGGTGTCCAGCGTGGTCAACACCAAGCCCGTGACCAATCGCAAGGCCCCAAGCCAGCGGATAATCCTTCACCATGGGCAGCAGGTTCGAAATGACCCCTTCATCGACCGTATGTAGGTCCTCGACGTTAAACGAGTCAAAGGGGAAGGACATGTTGTGATCAAGGATGTCAGGGAATACTGTCATCCAAGTATCGTCGCCTGCGAGAGCGACCTTTCAGGCGTATAGAAAGCATGACACAGAGACCACGCAGCTGACCTTCCGCCCAGCAGCTGTGAGTTGGTGCAGTAAGGAATCTTCATTGATAGCCGAGCCTCCAAAACTTTCCCCAACATCGACGAATGTCGGGAGTGAGCCGGTTGTAAGACCCTTGATACGCTGGAGCGTCGTAGTCGGCGGGTCGGCATAGGCGTTAAATATGAAGGAGTGACGGGGGCGAGAGGCGGTGAGTTCCCGGGGAAGTGTAAGGATGTTGTGATGATATGGTGAAGGTGGCTCTGGTGGGTGATTGGAAATAAAATCGAATCGGAGGGCGTCGATGATCAGTATAACAACTCTTTTGTGTGTCGCGAGAGAAGTGCACCCGTCATGACTACATTCGCTTCGGTCTGGAAGAGATAGCCGGCTAAGAAGAAACCCTCTTGTGAATAAGTATATCCCAACAGAGTGGACAAGAAAAAGCCAAAGCAGGAGTCGAAGTCCTCTAGGAAACATCGCCGTCTCGAGCCCACAACTGGAAAAAAAAATGGAGTGAAATGACGCTGTAAAATGTAAGAAAGAACACATCACCTACATTATTGTTGGCTGCTTCGGACTGTCGAGCGAGCAGTCCCGGGTGCAGTATGCGGCCACGTCGCGGTAGAGTCCAAGTCAAACAAACGCACTGCAAAATCGTGCCAGTATCACGTGACTACTCACCGTCGTCTGCGTCTGTTCAGGCTTGTGTCGTGGTGCTACCAGGTGTTACTTTTGACATCGTCCCCACACAATGCCTCGCAAGGACGCAGGCGGAGGTCCTATATCTGCTCAAGCACAGCAAGATCTTGTTTCGGAAGGCATCGAAAATTTCGAGTTACCAAAGAGTCTCGTCACGAAGATCGCAAAGTCAGCCGTGAGTCCTCACATCGGTGTTCCCTCTGATGGTGCCCTCGAGTGCCCCTCAGATTCCTGACAACGTAAAGCTGCAAAAAGAGACAGTCCTCTCTTTGGTGAAAGGGTCAACTGTATTTATCAACTATCTAGGTCGGTGGTCCTTTCGTGGTACCTGCAAAACGACTCATGAGCTCCGCTAGCCGCAACGTGAGGACGAGACCTTTCCAGGAAGTACGAATGCTGACCGCAGTCGCCTTAGCGCACATGACGTAGCGCTCTCGAAGCAACACAAAAGCATTTCTGCTTCCGATGTCCTTAAAGCGCTAGAAATGATTGAATTTGGGGATCTAGTAGATCCGTTACAAAATGAGCTCCAAAGTAACTTGCTGTTACCCATATCGTTTTGCACCTCAATTCCCGGACAGTTTACAGGGACAACACGAAGGGAGATAAGAACCGAAAGAGTGTTGTCGATCGCAACAACAACGCGAGCAAGGGGAAAGGGAAAGAAGGGGAAAGCATATCGTCGGCTTCGCGGTCGAAAGGGAAGGCAAAGGCACCCTTGTCATCGCCATTTACGACGCTGCCCCGAGCGGTTGCCCCGTCATCGGTGTCACACATGACTGAAGACATTGAAATGAGCGTACAGACAAGAGAAAACGAGGAGGTGGGAGAAGGGGAAGGAGGAAACTATGTCTCGGAGTTTGGGGAAGAGGTTGAAGAACCAATGGTTGATTACGAAACAGAGGAAGAGTTGGATCCCGAATACGAATCTGAGGAACTGAGGAAGGATGCAGCAGGACTTGACGAAGCCCAACCAGGCGAGGACTCTCAAGTGTAGCTCGGACCGTCGACATGTACGATGGATGACTCGAAGGCCGAGTCCCGATCCGACACGTTCGTGTCGACGCCATGCTGCCCATACGAGACGTTTTCAGGCATTGCTCTGGCTTTTAGGCAGCGCCGTCCGCACTGCCGCTAGTCCGTTTTTGTCCTTTACGCTTGCTGTACTGCCCGGTGACACCTGATTATGACAGCGCATGTTGCTGGGGCCTGTACACGTGGCAGGGTCTGGCAATAGTCGGAGGGCGGTCTGGCAGACGAACAGCACTTCTGCGGGCATCTAACGCTTAATTAAGCTCCTGTAAGGTGTCCTTCGACTGTCATTCTAACTTGGGTTCAAGAGTAACCGAGCCAGTCAGCAGACACCGTGCCCTGCTGTGCAAGTTGAGCCCTCCGCTCGTCTACTGGCAGTAAGCGCTGGTGGCAGGGCCCACGTGAAACGGGTGCTTATCTCTACAACTCCATTGAGACACAACCGCCACGGGACCATGACGTTCTCACTGGCTTTGCTGGCACTCATAACATGCCACCTGCCGTGCTCAGCCGTCGAATGATTGGTCATATGGCGACCAGCTACTGAATAGGCAGTAGCTCCGAGACAGTGAGCTTGTTACTATGTTCTTACACTCCGCCTCCCACAGCACTCCCGGAGTTGACGCTGGAATGCCCAGCTGCCGCATGATAATTAGGATGCATTCTACCCACCGGCCGATATTGAAAATCTCGCTGACAGAATCGTTGTCGAGCATTCTTAGGCACAGCTTAGCCAATGCCACCATGTGATACGACCTTGCTCGGAGCCGATCTCAGTTTTCCAGGATAGGGACGTTGCCATGGCTGAACTGCCGCCTAAACCCCTGGGGATTGGCTCTGTTAGTCTAGCTTACCCCCAGGTTCTGTTCCCTGCCGCAACCAAGGAATACGTTAACGCTTGCAGGTGAGCGTTCCGCGGGTCGGAGCCCATGAGACAGTGCCTTGTGTTCTGAGTTGCCCTGTTTTAGGTGTCAGTCTTGGGACAGTGCTTGCAATGAAAAATCATTTCATCATTTCGTGGCCCTCCAATCTTGCCGGGCAATCATGGAACTCCCGCACTCACACGTGACAACTCTTTCCACTAGATGCCGGCACTACTCTGCGCTTTTTCTGTGGGGAGTTATTCGGTTTCAATGTACTGCCAATGCTCCCGATGAAAGACCACAAGCAGCTATCGGTTTTAGGTCTGCAGACAGCGTGGTCTGCCAGATCAAACCCCGATCGAGCCTTGTTGCCTCGTCAATAACCATGCAGGTGACTCGAAAATGGCTCCCCAGACTCACATGACCTAGCAACTAAATACCCATCTGGGGTCATGATGTCGTTGATTCCCCTTGAGCACCCGCCCCCCCCCTGGATAGACCTCAGTGGGTTAATTCATACATCAGGGTCCGAATGGAGCGATAGTCCGTGTATAAAATGCCGCAGGACCATGGTAATGAGTAATACCATTTCCCTAGTTCTCCGATCTCTCACAATCAGCTCCTTGAACCGGTAGTATGGTGTTTCTCCGCACTTGTTTAGCTGCGTCTCTTGTTGCCATCTCTTTTATTGGGAAGACCATAGCTGTTCCGCTCGCGGAAAAGCTCGGGGGCCTCAGTCCAGGAGCCCGTGCCCTTTTGAAGAGGTCGACCCCTGCCGCGCCCCGATTCGTTGTCTACGACGATGCCTGGGTCTCCCCCCTTCCGTCCGCTACGCAATTGAATGTGCGTACATGTTCACCCGCATGGTCACTCGCTGATGCGTCTTCACTTGTAGGGATACAACGTCTAGTGAGCGAATTGACATAAAGTGTGAATACCGTGAGGCTAACAATATCTCAGTGCCCTATCTTTTTGGCTGCTCAGTGGGGCAGCCGACATGGCCGAGGGTTGGGTCGAGCTCACTGACAGTCAGCGTACTTCCTACCTACAGGAGTACAACGCAGCGGGAATCTCGCTGATCGTCTCTGCATTCGGATCCACCGACGTACCGACAACGTCGGGGACTACCCCTACCACCGTTGCGGATAATTTGGCTTCCTGGGTGAAACAGTATGATCTTCAGGGAGTTGACGTAGATTATGAAGTGTGGTTCGATTCACTCTTAGTGGTGTGCGGGAAACTGATGAGTCCTTCATTCTGGTGTGTTAGGATTTTGATGCATTCGACGCGGGCACCGCAGAGTCGTGGCTCATCTCCTTCACTCGGGAACTTCGCAATCAGCTACCCCAAGGCCAGTACATCATCAGTCATGCTCGTGGGTCGTTTGAATCTACATTCGTATGACAAGGGCTGAATTTCTCGTAGCCGTCGCACCTTGGTTCTCTCCTAACAGGTGGACTGGAGGAGGATATTTGCATGTTGACAGCAACGTAGGCTCTCTGATTGATTGGGTGCGTCGTGAGATGTTCCGCAACCGGACATTGAGCTGACCACCCACTTTAGTACAACGTTCAAGTATGCCAGTTTACATGTCATTTTCCATATATGCTCTGATGAGGAGGTTTGACTCTGTACTTCCAGTTTTATAACCGTAAGTGAGCAGTCCATTTCAACCAGTCGTCCACCTTAGTTTGGCATTGCAGAGGGAGCGTCAGAGTACACGACCTGCGCTGGCCTCCTCACCGCGTCGTCGTCGACCTGGCCTGAATCGGCGCTTTTCCAAATTTCAGACAACGGTGTCCCTCTCAACAAGCTTGTGATCGGAAAGCCCGCTACGGCTTCGGATGCCAGCAACGGGTGGATGTCCACATCGACGCTTGCTTCGTGCGTCGCACAGGCTCATTCCTCTGGATGGAGTAAGTCCAACGTTCCTCTTTCCAAGAGTACAGAACGCTGAGAAAGACTTGATACAGGCGGTGGTGTGATGGTTTGGCAGGTAACGTTGCAAAACGGTCGTTTGCGGTTCGAAAGATCGCCTTACATCACTTTTTGGCAGTACCCCGATGCGACGTCGGCTTGGATCAAATCCGTCCGCGGTAGCACCTTTTAGGAGCAACTCAGGATTTCGGAGTGGAAATGGTATTTACGAAAGAAAGGAGGACTACGTTTTTCGGTGCTCGTGGAGGCCAATGCGTCCGACGGAAAAAGGATGCAAACGTGTGTGTAACGATTTTTGGTTCGGAATCATGTATACTGCCAGTTGCTTTCTTCTTTCTGACTTGGTCGGTGGTCTTCCACGCCTTGAATCCCCTTCGTCGCCAAACCAAACGAGAAAAGACTGGATGCCCATATATGAAATCAATCGTGGGCTTCTAATCGTCCCAAGCCTGAACCAGTGCGAACTGCCAATGTGGTAGCATACGGTCAGGGAGCGAAGCAAAGGCATGGAAGATGCGAGGGAGGTGACGGAGTAAAATAACAGCAATCCATCAACCAGTACAGGGATAAAGAGTGTAGCCACCACCACGAGCATATAATTTTCGGGTAAGGACGCAGGAGGCTGGCAATGTCCCTCTACTCGTCAGCCAGTCATCGATGACGGCCCAAATGTCGACTGCCTATTTCTCGTGGAAGCCAAGCGGGAGAATTGGCATCTGGTGAAGGAATATCATTCCATCATGATAGCACAAGATGGCCCTGTAGTATTGCCCCTGTCAGAAGAGCTCTCCTGGCACCTACTTTTGACAACAAAAGTGAGCACGCTGTTCAACGAAATGGTGTCAT
Source organism: Boletellus aff. lepidospora (assembly GCA_038094175.1). NCBI lineage: Eukaryota > Fungi > Basidiomycota > Agaricomycetes > Boletales > Boletaceae > Boletellus > Boletellus aff. lepidospora. Next base: position 9,071 of record JBBPTT010000569.1, read on the forward strand.
CCATGAATGCTTCTCCGAGCAGAGTGAATTGAGGAGGGTGAAACCCAATCGAGGATGTGCGAAGAAAAGGACTGGCCCTCATGGCGCGTGAGAGGTTCGGAACGTGTTGAAGGGGGGTTCATCGAAAGAGAAAGCGCGCGACGGGGATCGACGCATACTGGAGTCATAGCGATGATGGGGAGATGGTTGAATCGCAAGAGAATGATAAGAAGTACAATAGGAGGGGGGAGGAGAGCAAAGGTGTGATGAGGGCGGGTAGGCGCTGTCCTCACGTTTATATGTATGATCGTGTCGAGTGGAAAGAGGGATCGTCGAGGCATTAAGCCGACACACGAATGCTAGACTTACTCCTCGTTGGGGACGACATGTATATTTGTGTCCAATTCCATCGCCCAACAATACGGTGGAAACCCCACCCGGGTGTCGCATTCCGCGTTGTGAGGTCATGCAAGTCGTCTGCAACAGACGTCAGGAACACGCCGAACCCGAAGACGATGCCAATAAACGTACCACGAACCGATCCAGACAGCGTAACAGTGCAAGGGTAGAGGCAGAATGATAGCTCTCAAGTCATTAAGACCTCTCGAATCTCGACGGCCCTCAACAAGCCTGTCACAAATCTGCATATGCGACTCCGCTGCTTGCAAGCCACCGACAGTCACTACTACCTGAAACCCGGGGCCGACGTTGGATGTATCCTTGGAAAAGCGCAGCTCTTTGACTCGAACACGACCCACCAATGGAAAGCCAGAAAGTTCAGTACGAAGAGGTTGGACGCGGCTGCGGGGTTCAGAAAGGTGGCAGGTCCTGGACACCAGACACCCCGTTACAAATGCACAATATTATCTCAGCATCATGATCAACTGTACACTGGGTTTCGAGGCGACGGGCCACTTCTGGAAGTCAGTATGTACCTCAAACTTGCCCCCAGGACATCCCTGGAAAAGATTATGGCCTGGTGCGGCCGAGTGTGGGACTGTGTGTAGAGGAATAAACAACCGTAAGGAGCTTTCTCACTCCGACCTACATGCTTCACTTGACGGTAACAGAATGTCTCATGGCGCGATCTTCCTTTCTTCAGTGACAACCCCAAACCGAGTACCAGCCGGGAGTTTCCCATGCAAGTGGAACAGTGCATGAAAAATGACAATCAATCTCCGCCGTACCATTCCATTGACATTTACGCGTTTCTTCCTTCTATAGAACTCACCGATAAACTGGCATACAGCTTCATCTGTATTACTGGCTCTTTAACTCCACTGCCAGCACGCATAAATTCAGGAAGCGAAGTAGCACCAAACTACATCCCTCTCCATAGATTGTTTCAGTCACTTTCACGGATCAAGATGGCACATCCTGGACACAGTTCCGTCGCGTGGCTTGGATATAGCATCGATCTCGCCCATTCGCCTATCATGGACCTTCGTGCAGTAAGTTTAATTCACATGTCAGCTGCATCTATATTTCGTTACTCTCGACTTCTCAGGCATCGTCCGCAGTTCTGCGAAGTCGACGACTTCTTCCTTTCGACCCTTTTAAGAACCTTCGTGATGTCTGTATCGGTATGTCTCTCTAGTTTCCTACATGACTCAGAACCTTAATGGCGCCCCAGGTGGTGTAATATACAGTATCCCAGAAGTCATCACCATATTACCTGGTTCGGCATCTCATGGCAATTTTTTGAGTTACCCCACCGGCAGCGATGCCCAGACAGCTTTTCGCAGAGATCCATCACTTAACGCACGTTACTTCGCCGTCACAAGCGATGATAACGCCATCGTGTTCTCTCAAGCACGTGTGTTCACTGACACCAATCAATATGCGCTCTACAGCATTAATAATTTTCGCTACACGGCGCGCCTCCTGGACTATTTCAATTTAATCGACGAGGGGGTTCTGTTGCAGGTCGTGGATGGTTTGCCGCAGCAGTTCACGGGCGACGACGAACGCATTTTGGAGGAGTACCAAGCCTTTTTCCGGCGTGTCGGCTCGCACGTGCTTGTAGATGTCACCTACGGCGCACGCTTCCAACTGGTATGTTGTTCATACTCCCCGTAGCGTACATGCAGTGCTCATCCCCATTACCACTTCCCAGAATGCGTGGGCATGTAATGCGGATTCGTCCGTCAAGTTCGTTACTGATGTTCATGCCTTTCTCAATGGCGTCTCCAACGGCGGGGAATACGACCCGAGGGTCAAATCCGAGCCACAGTACAACATCTTCCTCCGGTCCTTCCAGTGGCTTGTGACAGTGATGGGGGGTGATGGCTCACTCTCTTCTGCCCTCACGTCCAATCCGTCGAATTGGACAAATTATCAGCGGTGGTTGGACAGCGTACCCGAGGGAATGTCGATGTATACAAGCTTCCACACGGCCGCCATATGGTCGCTCATGACCGCTTCTGGAAATGCCGTACTGAGGCGTTACGCAGGGGAACTTTACAGTGCGTTTACGTGGATAATTACCCACCCGAGGGTCTACAGGACTGCTGTCGTCTTCGATATCCAGAGTGACTGCAAGTTTTACTTATCTGATGGGTAGAATGCGTACTTACTGTCTAAACAGGGGCCGAACTCAACCTACTTACTCCAAGCGCAACCATTCAGCCCGATGATGAAAATCCATTTCCGCCGGACACCATCGCCTCGGCCACTCGCGTACAGTGGGGAAAAGAGCACAGTCATGATTATCAGCGGCAAACTTTGAGGTATGCATTCGCCATAGAGCATACACTAACTGATTGCCACGTCGACTTCCTCTCAGATTCATTATCCTCAACGATGGGAATGCCATTGATTTTTCGATCTCACACGGGAGCAATGGCGCTGTGCCGGGCCAGGGAAAAGCGGAAGCCATCATCGAGAACGTACGAGTACCATCCCTTTTATTTGTCACGTCTTTTGCCTCTTTTGGCGCATTTTTGACCTGGCTGACGGGGGATGTGCACAGAACTGGTATCTCAACGATAAAGTCACTGACGATATGTGGAACACGGTGTGGTATTTCGGCGCTCCTGTTTCAGCCTTACCGGAGCCACTTCGGTTGAACAAACAAGGCTCAGGCGACAAGTATTCGTGGGACGATATCTTGAAGGAGTATTTGCGCCCCCTCTGAACAAAAGTCATGATGGTTAGAGTGCGAGCGGCTTGGGAATCGGTTAGGAGAGTGTGTTAACACATGACAAAGGGTGTCGCCATGATATTCCGGGCCTGTTTCACAGAGTTGAACGGACAACTGACCAGTCTGCGTATCGAAGTGCGATGGATTGATGGGCCCTTCCCTCACGGGCAGGATGGAAACTAGCCCGGATCAGCAGGAGAAGACTGGGCTTTGGCCGACTTTTGCTCGGCTAGTGTGAACGTAACCCTATTCAACCGATCAGCTCCGTGGAAGGAGCCGTCAAGCGACAGCGTTACACCTCTCTGCTTTGCAGACGAGTCGGTTCCACTGCAAAGCCGCCAGCCGGTGTCACCGATATAGCCCGCTGCTGTAATGCACACACAGGTTGGGGTGACAGCGGCTGACGGAGGTTTACGTTGCTTACTAGCAGAGCATGGCGCACATCAGGAAAAGGGCAAAAGTCTAAGCCGTCTAAAGCTGACTAAAAACTGCCTAAATCGGACTTTGGCGGCTAAGCTGTGGTTTGCTTCCTCGCCATTAGCTGCCAAAGTCCGATTTAGGCAGTTTTTAGACAGCTTTAGACGGCTTAGACTTTTGCCCTTTTCCTGATGCAGATCACCGGTGGAGATTTTGCGGACGTCTTTATGAACGTTCGCGTTTCCGACCTTCGCCGCTACTAACCCAAAGGAGCGTGAGCACACGAGAGCATCGTCGTCACCCCAGATCACACGTCAAGGGGCTCGAGTGGCCGAATCGATCGGGAAGCGGCCCACGGACGGGGTACGTGTTTTGGCCCCACTGCGATGCTACGGACTGGCTGCACTACTTGATGTAAGAGTCCTGGTGATGCCGCGGCCGGCCCGAAAGCCCTGAGCCGGTCAAGCCGGGCCCCAAAAAACTTGGCCGGGCCGGGCTGTGTTAGGGGCTTGGTGCGGCTTGGAGCCCGGCTTGACATTTTGAGAAGCCTTGGCTCGGTCGAGCCGGGCCCCGGAAGCGCTGAAGGCGTGAGAAATCGAGCTGTTACAGCCACTGGACCAGGGGGTAACCCTTTCTCCGCCTCATGCAATGCCATGTGTCCCCCCATAGCCTGGACCTGACGAGAACGGCGTGGTTCGCCCCTACCGGCCTGGGCACCAGGTGCAGGTAAAGCGGACTAGGGCAACATGTTACTGGATGCACGTTCTATTCACTCGAATCGATCGACCCCTCCGATCAATCAGTCCCTTCCCGCGCGCACGTAGATTGTGCCGGTACTCGTGGAGTGGACGAACACCCCTGGGACGTCCGATCCATCCATCCATCTTGCCAGTCAGCCGGGCAGATAGGAGCGGAATCTGCGGAGAGCGAAATTGAATGAGCAGTAGATAAGACTTTGACAGCTTCCAGGCCTTTCTTCGATACACCCGTCCGCCCAAATGGAGAACACAAGCATACTGTCATCTTTGTCCAAAAAGGAAGTAGGCGGGATCTTGCGCCCTAGGTTAACTTGAACATCAGAAATTTTCAAGCGGACAGCTTCGAACAGTCCTCGGACCTGTGAAATTTCCGATGGACTAGAATCGCCTCTTATCCACTTCGGTCGAATGAGACAGATTTTGTGAGAGGGACCTCCTGTTCAGGCAGACCCCATGATGCGACCTAACCTATTCTGTTTTGTTTTTGCAGAAGCCGAAACACTAATGACCAGCAAGACGACAATCGTCGTCGTTGACGCGACTCTCTGAGGATGGTCTATAGTTCGGATGCACTGATCTACGTTGCTAGACTCATGTCGTCTTTTTGTTTTTTTTAGAGGCCCTTAGCGGCCATGCTCACACCTGACCTCGTGTTCGGGAGAGCCTGGTATTCGCCCCCTCAAGTGCCAACCGGAGAGGTTTCGTGTGACAGCGACAGGGTCCGATGGTCTTATTCATTCAGCGGCAAGCCAGCCGTCCATATTTCACTTCAACTGGTGACCTTCGTCTCCCTATTCACCATGTCTTCCGAACCCGTGCCACCTCCCAGTTTCCTCCCCTTGGAATGGTTGGGCTACGGCTTGAACGTGGCTCATATTGATCCGTTCAACTTCAAATCCGTACGTAGGAAATAGACATGCCTACCGAGCTTCATTCACAGTGGCCAAAGGTCAGCTCAGCTAAGACCAAAGTTCGCATCATCGACGTTGCAAAGGACACGAGGACCCATCGTGTAACGATTGGTACGCTGTTCGCTTCTCGCTACATCGTGATTCTGAGGGAGGGATCCTCAGGCGACGTCGAATACGAGATTCCCAGTATCGTCTACGCTTCCAATAGTAGCTATGCTCCAGCTCTTCAGAGGACGTTCCGAGATGGCGACCTTGCAGTGAGAGATTTTCGGAACGATCCCTCCCTTGCAGACAACATTCTCTCTCTCTCGACCGATAACGTCTCACTTTTCCCCCTGCACAAGTCCTTGCCCACCGGAAACCAATTTTTTTTCTTCAGCAGCGGCAGGGATGCCTATACCGCTAACCTCACTGAATACACCGGGTTCTTGAACGAATCAGTGCTTTCAAAGTACATACCCAACCTGCCTCCTTTCGACCAGGGGAACCCTGACGTGGTTCAAGCGTATGCCGACTTCTTCGACACTGTCGGCAGCCACTTCATCCTTGGTACCACTTTTGGGGCTCGTTTTCAACTGGTTCGTGTTTCGTTTCCGTTCACACCTCCCCATTATTAACGTGTAGAACAGGAGGTGTGGGCGTTGAACAAGTTTCAGGAGGTTAACAGCAATCTCGTGCGGAATGTGACTGCGAGCGTCAGAGGACTGAATAACGGCGGGGAGTATGACAAGTCCGTCGTAGAAGAACCGCAATACGAGACTTTCCAACGCCTTTCGCAGCGAATCATCAGGATTCGTGGAGGAGACTCCTGCCTGGCAGACGTTCTCTTCCGGTCACCCGACTACACCACATACGAGCAATGGAGGCGGTCAATTCTGGGAAGCCCCGATCTCCTCACGTCGAGAGTATCCGATCTGTGGACTCTCTTACGTTTCGCCAGCGACGAAACGCTTAGAAACAGTGCCAGCCAGATTCAGAATGCGTTCCGATATCTTTCGTCGGTGCGAAGCAACCTCCCGAACGACAAGCATATTTGGTTCACCCTCGAGGCCGAGTCTCAATCGGCTGAGTTTGGGATTCTGGCACCCAACACGGTCATCGGAGGCGGCGACGGGGACCCGGTAACACTTCCACAAGCAATAGCCCTGGGTCCTGCGAAGCTGCACCGGGGAGCTGGGCGCTCCCCTGGGCTGCCATTCACTGCCGTGTCAGTTGTGGTGTTTTACATTCAATCTGATTCCTGCCTGACGCGCCCTGGACAGGGTGGACGTAATTGGCGACGGGACACCGGTCGACATTTATGTGAGCAGTGTGTCTGGCCTGGCGAGCCTCAACATTCTCGGCGTGCGTCTCATTTCTGCGCGCACCTTTGGTGATGGGTTGACATTGCCTGACAGAGGGTCTACGAGGCCGACGGCGAGACAAAGTGGTACCACGACGTTCCCGTCTCAGTCTGAATGTCCCATGATGCTCTTCTAGTAGGGACTGTTGGGTGTGATACGCTTACGTGTTAGAAAGGTGTACATATATCGTTGTTGATCATGTAGTATTTGGAGTACTTGAACGTCATTGTATGGCATTCCAGAAAATGTCATATTGGATCTCACATCGGTTGTTGACCCTTGCAGGCTCCGTCCGTTTCTACACAACGATACTAGCCAATTACAATACACGGCTTGACCGATCTTGTCATTGGTGAGTCAATCCGGGACACCTGGTGGGCCCGCTCACTGACGCGAAACCGGTTGAATTCAATGTGGAGTGCAACTCGGGTTCGAGCGGGTCGGAGTTCATAGGTTTGTCGTTGTTCGACCGTTGGGACGGGGGTGATCTCCCTGGAAGGCAAGCAGGGCAGCCTGGATGGCGGACAGGACCAGGGACTGACGACTACCTAAGCCTACAGCCTGGACTCCAGCCACCATGCTGAGACCCCTGCCACCGCTGACCTAGCGCCTGCCTCCCTCGCACTGCCACACCGTCCTCTGGGTGCGCGCGTACCGCGGGTTTACGATGTTCTTGTCTGCATGATTGATCGGCGAGCTTGATCATCATTCAATTGAACACGCTAATACATCACAGGGAGCGATCCAGCTCAGATGTGGTCCGGTTTACGTGGAGGCACAGGAACGAAATGCACGGTGATCGTACGTAGATTACTACATCCTCTACGGCGGACGGCGTCTCCCGCTGGTGTGGCCTCGCTGACAGCCTTCTGACAGCGTCCATGCCGACACCACGATGCGGCATGACTCGTGCCCCACTTCCATTTTTTGTTTACCCATCTCTAAACATCGATTCAGAAATATCTCTGTCGTCCTCTGAACATAAAGTAGAGTCGTGTCTTGAGCACCCCCCGCGCCGTGTATATCGTGCACGCCCACGCCCACCTTCAAACCTTCCTGTGACGTTGTTTGAGATATCAGCAGCGCTGTGACTAACAAGCCATGGCAAACTTCCCTGGTATCGATAGTATTGGCTATGGAATAAACCTGCTAGACTTCACTCCCTTCGACATTACGTCGGCACGTCTTGGTCTTTTTCCCCGTTCTTGTACAATTGATAAGTGATCTTTGCAAGACGGATCGTCGTGTGGTGCGTGGGCTTCGCATCCTCCCATTTGACAGCATCAATCTTCGCGATGAAATCATCGGTCGGTAATTTCCATGGTTTGTTGGTCGTTAGGCGTTACTAATCTGTTGGCTAGAGGGGACCACATACCGCGTCCCACGCGATGTGGCCATCAACCAGGACAGCCGATCCGTTCGAGGCGAATACATTTCCTTCCCTGATGGCAAGGATGCTGCGGGCCGGTTCAGGACGCAAGTAGATCTTCAGTACCGGTTCTTTGCTGCATCAGGTCCACCTTCCGCGATGGCGGCGTCCGAGAAGACTTTCCTTGAAGACAGTCAGTACGCGTTTTTCACTTTCTCTCGCGCATCCTACATCGTTCGTCGCATGGACTATTATGATGCGCTCGCGGAGCGGCAGCTCCTCATTGCATTGAAGGACGTTCCAAAGCCGTTCGATCCGTCGGACGAGGAGGCGATAGAGAATTACAAGATATTTTTCCGTACGTATGGATCGCATGTCGTTCACGCCATTCACTACGGATCTCGATACCCCCTAGTGAGGCCAACGTTTCTTTATGGCAAATCGTTTTCTAACACGTTCCCCAAAGTCAGCATGGGCTTCGAACGAAGACTCGACGGTTAACAACAGGTTCAATACCTTTGTCGAAGTCAAGTTCAATGGTATACCCTCGGGGGGCAGATTCGATCCTAATATCAGAGACGAGCCTGCGTACAAACAATTCGACGAATACCTCCAGCGTCTCGTCACGGTGTCAGGTGGAGGCGACGAAGCCGCTTTGAAGGTTGCCGAACTCAGTGCTACGTATGCCGACTATCAGGCTTGGATAAACACGATCGATGAAAACAAATCAGCTTTGCTGAGCTTCGAAATCAATGACTTGTGGACCCTGCTGAGGTTCGCTGAGAGCGCTGAGCTGAGGAGTTATGCTGGTCCACTCAATGACGCTTTCATATACCTCGTCGGTAATCTAGAAGTCTACGAAACGCACGTTTCTCTCGACATTCAATCTGGTTTGTGCGCTTTTCATGCCTTCGCGGCGCTACTGACCGTAGCCATGTTCTAGACTGGGCGGAATTCAACCTTCTTACGCCCAGCGCGGTAATCATTCCAGACGCCAACGATCCTTACCCAGATGATGGCAACACCGTCGCTTCGCGCACTCGCGTGCAGTGGGGCAAGGAAAATAGCCACGAGTACGATCGTAAGACTCTCAGGTGAGTCCGCAGGAGACTGAAAAATTGTCCCTAACAGACCACAACAAAGGTTTTTTGTGGTCAACGACGGCTCTAAAATCGACTTCTCCACATCTCATGGAAGCTACGCGGGTCCATCGGAGACAGGCAAGGCGATCGTGACAATCGAGGGGGTAAGTCGGCCCTCGTCGTAATTTTTGCCTCACTCGAGTTACGGGTTGCCCAGGAAAACTACCTCAACGACGTTGTCACCGGTGAGCCTCCTTCGTTTTCCATAGCGCATCTCTAACTGCCCATGCGATGACAGATGACATATGGAAGTGAGTCTGGTTTAGATTTCCTTGCATGAGTACCATATCCTCACACAAACATGATAGTACGCACTGGTTCTATAAAGCCCCTGTCAGCAGCCAACCGGTGGCCAGACGCTCAACTACCAGGAAGAAGGCTTTCAACAACTGGAGCGATACCCTCCGCGACTACCTTGCCGAGAGGTGTGAATCGGGCTAGTTTCAATCCTTGCTCTTTCTTTTTCGAAGACGGGGAGTTGAATTGTATGTTAGTTTGAAGGTGGGATTGAGGTATGACCATGTGTGTTTGGCGACAACCCCCTTGCCGTGCGGAACCGTTGTAAAGTAGGTCGTTGTGTAAATCGAACGAGATGCCTCACGCGCGTTTATGTTTTATTCTGGTCGCCCACGGTGCAATCTCTTCCCGTAAGGCCGCGAGAAAAAAAGAAAAAAAGGGGGACGAGGAGATCGACTCGTTTCCGGGTGCCCTTGTCAAGTTCAATGTCACTGCTGAGGTATTCTGTGTGCACGGACGCAGCTGGCCAGGGGTGTGCCAACAATACATGACTGGTGATTCCGGATGATTCGTCGAACAGTACTATGACGCTATTTGCCCATTAGCCCCTTTCAAAGAACTAGCTACATAGTCCTAGCACTTAGTGGTTGCTCGTTGAGCGGGCCACGAGAGGGGTATAGTACGCGGTACGTCAACAGCCACTTTGCTACCGAGACTAGTGCCCTCGCCGATGGCTCGTTCCCAGACGGCCCACGTTTCAGTTTTGTTCGTGTCCTTCGTCGTCTACCCATAATTTGTACAGCAGGAACTCTGAACGTTGGACGAGTTCAAGGAAGTCGACAATGCAACACTGCTCGACACGGTGACAGTTGGCGTCAAGGAAATAATGAATGTGCGGAAAATACGACCAGTCGACTCACAGGCGACCCGCCGTACTACCCAGAGTTCCAACAATTTCATGGTGGGCTACGAGAATCCGTAGCGGAAAACCGAGTATGGCGAGCGCTATTGTGTGGTCGCCCTAACCCCGTCTGTGGGTCTGTGACACATTCTGGTTCCAGCGGTGTAACGGTGTCGACCTGAGCTCTGCAAAGATCCCCACTATCAGAGCATCCAAACTGTAGACCATCCTCAGAGAGTCGCGTCAACGACAACGATTGCCGTCTGATTGATCATTAGTGTTTCAGCTTCCGCGAAAAGAAAACATAATTAGGTTAGGACCATTAGATCGTATCATGGGATCTGCCCAAACAGGAGGCCCTCTCACAAAATTAGTCTGATTCGATCCGGAGTGGGTAAGAAGTGATTCTAGCCCGTCGGAAATTTCACAGGTCCGAGGACTGTTCGAAGCTGTCCACTTGAGAATTTCTGGTGTTCAAGTTAACCGAGGGCGAAAGCGAGGACTTCGCCTACCCTCGTCAGACGAAAAAGATAGTACGATTGCGTTCTCCTTTTGGGCGGACGGGTGTATTGAAGAGAGGCCTGTAAGCTGTCAAATTCTTATCTACTGCTCATTCCATTTCGCTCCCCTTGCGAATTCCGCTCCTATCTGCCCGGCTGATTGGCAAGATGAATGAATGGATCGGATGTCCCAGGGGTGTTCGTCCACTCCACGAGTGCCGGCATAATCTACGTGGGCGCGGGAATGGACTGATTAATCGGAAGGATCGATCAATTCGAGTGAATAGAACGTGCATCCAGTAACATGCTGCCCTAGTCCGCTTTACCGGTGCCTGGTGCCTAGGCTGGTAGGAGCAAACCCCAACGTTCTCATCAAGTCCAACTTGAAGCTATGGGAACACATGGCGTTACGCGAGGCAGGAGTGCGGTTGCCCCCTGGTTTCACCTTGATTCAATAAGTAACATCCCCCGACCGCAGCAGCACGAGATTGCAGTGCTTTCCTGGATCGCCTGTCGGGCTGCTATGTGGTGGCGCCACACTTCGGATCGATCCCTGGATGGTCCTCGTGCCGGCAAGAAGAGAAAATAAATAAATAAACGAGACCCGCTCGAATTTCCAGTGAGCGATCAAGAGACACCTGCAATGCCGATTGCCAAGTGCCGAACTGAGTTTGATTTCGCGCTGTGTGACCGTCCGTCTCATTTTGTGACCTTCATGTGACTAGCGAACTCACTGGACCACCGAAGTGGTGAGTCGAGCCACGTAACTGGCTTGAAAGCGATCTTTCAAGCTAGGGCTTGCATCAGAGGTAGGAGGAAGCTCCCCGCGTACGTTTCAAGAGAAGGGGCTCGGAACTAGCTCGTTTAAGAACCTGACCAGGTTAGCTGAGAGGTGCAGGCGGGAATTTCGTTTTCCCTTGAAAAAGGTGTAGTGCTCGAGCCAGGCACTGTTCACCTTGTGGGCGGACGGCTGTGTTGAGGATTTGGAAAGGTCTGTGAGGCGTCAAAGTCTTACCAACTACCACTTATTCCATCTCACTCACCCTGCACGCGACAGAATCAACGTTTACGCGAGTGGTAATTTCCACCTTCTTTGACTTGCGCCCTGCTGCCACTCTCACACTAGTTCAACAGA
>JBBPTT010000570.1:0-20897 GCA_038094175.1 Boletellus aff. lepidospora
ATAAATTTGTGATAGAAGTTAGCAAAACCCAGGAACCTTCGAATTCCTTTGACAGAGGGGGGGGGGGGGGTTTCCAGTCCTTGATGGCAGAGAGTTTGACTGGATCCATCTCAACGACTCCCTGACCAATGATCATTCCCAGGTACTCTATCTTAGGGGTATCAAAGGAGCATTTTGAGATCTTTAGAGATAATCCATGCTCTCTGAGGCATTGGAAGACCCAAATCGTGCATTTGTGGTGTAAAGAAAGGACATCCTCAGTGTGAATACTGATGTCGTCCATGTAGATCTTCAACCAACCCTCTGTGAGGATGTCTGCAAAGATATGGTTCATGAAGCTTTGGAAAGTGGGGGGAGTGTTGTTAAATCCAAAGAACATGACAGTGGGTTCAAATAGTCCAAGGGGGGTGATGAAGGCTGCTTTCCATTGATCCTCCTCCCAGATGCGAACATTGTTGTATCCCCAATGAATGTCCAGCTTGGTGAAGATAGTGGACTCCTTCATGTCATCAATGAAATTGGAGATAAGAGGTAGAGGATAGGCATTGTGAATGGTATGCTCATTCAGGTAGTGATAGTCCTGGCATGGGCAAAGAGTTCCATCCTTCTTTGGTACAAAGAAGAAAGGGGAGGCCTGGGGCAATTTTGAAGGGACGATCCTGCCAGTTTTCAAGTTTTCCTCCACAAATGTTACGCTTGCGTGGAGTTATCCAGCAAGGTCAAAGGTTCAACAACAAGTCCAGAACCGATGAAAGCAACTAGTCGAGTGCACACTCAAAAGTGTAGTGCGAAGACACTTGGGGGATCTCACTAACTGCAAGGAGCAGTCTCGTGGAGGCCAGAAAACTACACATAGATTGCGTAGAACTAGCTAGGGAACATGGTACAAACTGGGGTCAACTATATAGTACAATGATAGGCTGTGCGTACAGCCAATGATGAGTCAGGATGAGTCATGAGTAACTAAGGTGAATGATATATCAATGCGCAGCATCAGAGATGGGATCAAGGGATCAAAAGATGGTGGCTGCGGGGCTATGTGTGGTTACCATCATAGTGAGATGGTGAAGATGTGAAGGGGTGACAATGTGATGATGTGATGATGTGATGATGTGATGATGTGACGATGTGACGGGTAGGCGTCAATGGAATAGACATCCCATGTCTACTGGCTTTGGCCAAATGAAAGGATCCTAATGGTTCATTGGTAGTTAACATGGTTGGGGTTCAGAGTGGGAAGACTTATCAAGGAAAAGAAAGGAAAAACTGTAACAATACTCCCTTTGTACATTGGAGATTCCAGCTCCAAGACCTTTGTCTTTAATAGTTTCGTCATCGGTATCGGGAAGTCATTTTTACTAGGGAAACTCTGTCAAGAAAAGCTGAGGGATGTAGCTTCCTGTAAGCTGAGAGGAGTTCATGAGCATTTGAGAGGTTTGCTGCCGGTTCCCAGGTGTTTTCTGCTGAAGAATATCCTTTCCACTTGACCAGATATTTTCTTCGTCCCACATGTCCTCTATGCGCTAGGATGGCTTCTACTTCGTACTCCTCCTCTCCTTTGATGGTGTCGGACGGGGGTCGGAGGAAGTTAGGTCCATGTTCCGGTGTTTCAATGAATCGAGTGAGAAGGGAAGCGTGAAAAACAGGGTGTATCTTCCAGGAGGGGGGAAGACGTAGCTGATAGTTTACTGAAGAGATAACTTTCTCTATTTTGAAAGGACCTTCTCGTTTCGGGGCGAGTTTCCAGGATGGATAAGGGATCTGAAGATTCTTTCCTTCGAGCCAAACCTTATCGCCAACCTTGAACAGGGAGAATGTCCTCCATCCCCTTTCTTTGAGTCGTTGTTGAGCATTGATGTGAGCGGCCTTGGCTTCTTCTCTTGCTTTATCCAGTAGGGAGAGTCGAGATTCTAGTGTGGGGAGGAAGGTTTTGCCGATCGGAGGATAGGCTCGTGGTTCGTAGCCCATCATAAGTGAGAATGGGGTTTGTTTTGTAACTGAATGTGTAGCGGAATTGTGAGTGAATTCGGCCATAGGGAGTAGATCGTGCCACATAGCAGGATTTCCTTCACAAAATATTTGTAGATAGGTCTCTAATTCTTGGTTGACTCGTTCGGTTTCTCTGTTGGTTTGTGGGTGGTAGGCGGTGGATAAGGTGAGGTCATATTTTAACAAGCGGGCCAGTTCTCGAGCAAAGGCAGAGGCGAATTGAGGGCCTCTATCTGAAATGCATCGATCATGCAATCCGAATCTGGGGAAAATGTGTTTGAAAAAGAGGGCTGCTACTCCTGCGGCATCGATCATTTTGTGACAAGGGAGGAAAATTACCCCCTTTGTAAGCCCATGGTCAACCACGACCAAAACAGAGTCAAACCCGGCCAATGTGGGAAGGCCAGTGATCAAATCCATAGAAATATTCTGAAACGGGTGAGTTGACTCCATCGCATTGGGGATAATCGGTGGTGTCATGGGATGAGTATTAACCTTGTGCGATTGGCAAACCGCACATCCTTTGATGAATCGTCGAACAAAGGTGGATAGACCCAGCCACCAGTAGTCTTGTTGGAGAAAGGAGAGAGTTCTAAAGTAACCACCATGTCCTCCTGCATCAGATTCATGGATCTTGGTGACCAATTTATGCCGCTGCAATTCAGGAATATAGAGACGTCCCTTGTAATATAGCATTTCGTCTAACCACCTCCAATCCTCAGGGGAGGCTCAAGGGAAGAGGGAGGACCCTTTTTCCAAGGCAGAAATTGCTTTGAGAGCTACCAGGTCTTCTTTGGTGGAATGAACGATCTTTTCGCAGAGATCAAGATCTATGAGATTAATAAATAGATCTTCGGGTAATAGTACCACATCCTGGTTGTCGGTGGTGGTGTCCAAGTCGTCTTTTCGAGAGAGAGCATTGGCTGGTCCCATTTGTGATCCGGGGAGATTTTGATATCGGATATCAAAATCTTGAAGGAATAGCATCCATTGAGCCTGTCATCTAGACAATTTATGGGGTTGTTTGAAATACGCCAAGTTCTTATGATCAGTTTGGACCGTCACCTGATGTTCTGTTCCTGACAAATAATGTCGCCATTCTTCCAATGCCCGTATAACGGCTAGTAACTCCCGATCGTAAATATCGTAATTTCGTTCTTCTGGGGAGAAGGTTTGGGAGAAATAAGCACATGGGTGGAGATCTCCATTTCCGTCTGTTTGCATAAGGACCGCTCCACAGGCGGTGAGAGAGGCGTCCGTCATAACCGTGAATGGTTTGGTAGAGTCGGGCATCTTTAATACTGGTTTCGAGAGGAAGGCTTTCTGAAGCATCTGAAAGGCTTTTTCGCATTCTTCAGTCCATTTCCAGGTCACCCCTTTCTTGGTTAACTTGTGTAGGGGTCGACAGATTCCAGAAAAGTCTGGGATGAACTTCCTGTAGAAGTTACAGAATCTGATGAACAATCGGATTTGTTTGACTGAAGTCGGACTTTTCCAGTCTTCTATTGCCTTGAGTTTTCCAGGGTCAAGGGTGATCTCTCCTGGTCGAACTATCATGCCAAGATAGTCGACTTCCATGACATTAAAGGAGCATTTACTCAGCTTGAGGAATAAGTCATTTTCCATCATTTGTTGAAGAACTCGACGAGTTCGTTCCGTATGCTTTGTGGGATCATTGGAGGCGATGATAAGATCGTCTATGTATATGATCAACCATCCTTCGGCGATCATATCAGCAAATACATGATTCATCAGCGCTTGGAACGTAGCTGGTGAATTGCTTTGTCCAAAGAACATAACTGTTGGCTCAAAGAGTCCTACTGGGGTAATGAAGGTGGCTTTCCATCAGTCTTCAGGGGTGATTAGCACATTGTTGTATCCCCATCGAATGTCCATCTTAGTGAAGATTGTAGCATCTTTGAGTTGATCTACTAGTTCCGAGATATGGGGGAGTGGATAGGCGTTTTTGATTGTATGTTGATTGAGGTATCGATAGTCTTGGCAGGGTCGAAGTCCGCCATCTTTCTTTGGTATGAAGAAGAAAGGAGATGCTTGTGGGGATTGAGAAGGGACGATTGTTTCTTTCTTGAGGTTTTCATCAACAAATGCCTTGCATGCTTCCAGCTCTTTAGGGTTGAGTGGGTACACTTTTGCTACTCTAGGGACAAAAGTAGGGGTGAGGTCAATATGATGGTCATATTTTCTAGATGGGGGAAGCTTCCCGAGTGGTGGTTCTTTGAAGACCTTCCTGAATTCTTCAAATTCAGGTGGTAGAACTGTTTCTTGCTTAGTTTTCTGTTGTTCCTGAGCAATCTCCGTGGATCTAGTGATCTTTCGGATCCATTCTGTCTTGATGTGCTCATCAGGGTCGATCTTCAGATATCGGAGTAATTGGTCTTGTTCCTCCAAGTTCTTTTGCTGAGAGAGGGGGTTGATGACTTCTGGTAGTCAAATTTCCCCTTTGGCCCAATCGATTTCAGGGTTGACCATTTGTAGCCAAGTCATTCCTAGAATGACATCCTCTTTTCCACAATTGATGACAAGGAAATCCTGTTTTTCTAGAAGAAGATTTCCTAATTCAAGGGAAAGTGTGACTTTCCTTCGTATATGCCCATTGCTGTTCTCCGTTCCATCCGCGTTCGAGGCTTTGATGGGAGATCTCAACTTGGTGGTGGCCCATCCCATTCGTTCTACTAGTTTTCGATTTATGAAGCAATTGCTTGCTCCACTGTCTACCAGGGAGGAGACTTCGGCGTCCATGTTGGTTTCTTCTTCCTGTAGCCAGGTTGGGAGCCTAATCGCTCGATCTGAGGTTGGTGGTAGAGGTACGATGGCTATTTTCTCTTCCATAGAAGGATTGGCTTCTGGGCGTGTCTCTAGAACTTGTATAGCATCTTTGATAGTTATCCCTTTCCTCTGTAGAAGTTCCCTCATTCGTTTGTCTAAAGCGACTTCGTCATCTGATTGAATCGATTCTCAATCAGGGACTCGCCTAGGGCTGGATTGTCTTTTCCTGGGATGATACTTTGTATGACATCCTTTTCGGTGACAAATGAAACACCAGTTGTTCCATTGGTGTTCTGTCCATTGCTGGGAGGACAGTCGAATTACGTTGATGCTGATGTCCACATCCATTGCATTGGGATCGGATTCTTGGGTTTTCTCAGGTTCTTCCTGTATCCATTCATCAGATTCGGGTTTGAATGGTTGTCTCCACAGTTGTTGTGTCCTAGTTGTAACTTGGTCGAACTGAGCAGCTTTCTCTATCCATTTATTCCATGTATCTGGTGGTGGATCTACCACGGTCATAAGGTTGACCAGCTGGGTATCGACAGCTATCCTGAGCAAGTCGATCAAGATTTCATGTTGTTGGCCTATACTTGCCATAGCGGCAAGAAGTTCGAATTGAATTTGGAAGGTAGAAAATGATTTTCCTCCCTGTTTCAAAGCATAAAGTTGTGACCTCACATCTGCCTGAGAATCACCTGGGGCGAATACGTTGAAGAATCCTTCTTCAAGTTCTTTTAGAAGTTGACTCATTTGCTTTCTGCTAGTTACCGCGTCTTGTAGGTTTTGATACCATCCTTCAGCAAAGATTGCGGCCATCCCATTTGTCATATTGTTGAGAATAATGACTACTTGTGCTAACTCATTGTAGACTTCTCAGTTGATTGAGAGGTAGGCTTTCATGGTGCCAAACCAGCATTTAGCATCTGTGGTGACTCCACTAAATGGACCTGGGTTTCTGGCTCGGATTTCCTGAGGTTCCTGAGGTTCCAAGGTTGTTAATGCTACTGGGGTTGGTAAGGTGGGGATAGGAGTAGGCAATGCAAGAGGAATAGATGGGATGGGTGGAGGAGGAGGTGTTGGCTGTATCAAAACGCTAGAAAAGCCTGGGGTAGATGGTGGTCCTATCTGAGGAATCTCAACTGGTAGTTGGATTAATGCCTGAGTGGGGAATGTAATAGGTCTCGGGATGGATGGTGATCCTTCCTGAGGGATCTCGACAGGTGTCGGTTCCTCCGGTTGAGTTGTTTCAGGGGGGATAATCTGGACCGTTATCTCTGGATAAGCGATGGGCGTAGGTGGTGGAGCATCGGGTAATGCTAATGGTCTTCTAGGTGGTGGATATGGGACTGCCCCAAAGACGGTTGGTGGAGCACTCGTTGCTCCTGATATTCTTCCAGAATGTGGCAGCAGACTGGGCATTTCTCTGATGGCAGATCATATAGACGATGGTCTTGGTGATCTGTGGGTTGGTGAGGCAGCAATTATCGGCACTCCTCCTATTCCTGGGGTCCCAACTCATGGGGAACTATATCCTGTTATAGTCCTGATGCTGCTGGGTCGAGGGGATTCTGTTCCCATCATTCCTGGTACTCAAGGTGGTCTGGTAGACATTTCTAACATCATAGGAGGTAAAGGCACTTGCCGAAACTCCTGTGTCTCTTGCTCTTCCTGTGAAGAAGAAGAAGCGTCATTCTCTTCTTGAGAGTCTTCCTCCTGAGGGCTTCCTTCATGTTCTGACGAGGAAGTGGGTATTCGATAACTTCCACCGTCCCTTGGTAAAGTTCTGGTCCTAGATTGTCCATGGTCTTCTTCAACAGGCGGAGGTGTGGATTGTCGTGGGGGTTGTTCTTCGTCCCTGGAGGAAGATCCCCAATCCCAAAAGCTAGACATGTTTACGTACTATCTTCCCAATCCGTTTGTGGAGTAAAGATAGCATTGGTTGCGGCCATTCCGATAGTAGCGGCGATTGCTGATAATCCTAGTCTTCCCAGGAAGATGTTGCTGAAACGGGGTGGTGTCGGCTAGAGTCCTTCTGCTAAAAAGCAGGGACAAGAAGAGAGCTAGTTCTTTTGTTACGCTTGCGTGGAGTTATCCAGCAAGGTCAAAGGTTCAACAACAAGTCCAGAACCGATGAAAGCAACTAGTCAAGCATACACTCAAAAGTGTAGTGCAAAGACACTTGGGGGATCTCACTAACTGCAAGGAGCAGTCTCGTGGAGGCCAGAAAACTACACGTAGATTGCGTAGAACTAGCTAGGGAACATGGTACAAACTGGGGTCAACTATATAGTACAATGATAGGCTGTGCGTACAGCCAATGATGAGTCAGGATGAGTCATGAGTAACTAAGGTGAATGATATATCAATGCGCAGCATCAGAGATGGGATCAAGGGATCAAAAGATGGTGGCTGCGGGGCTATGTGTGGTTACCATCATAGTGAGATGGTGAAGATGTGAAGGGGTGACGATGTGACGATGTGACGGGAATCGGGTAGGCGTCAATGGAATAGACATCCCATGTCTACCGGCTTTGGCCGAATGAAAGGATCCTAATGGTTCATTGGTAGTTAACATGGTTGGGGTTCAGAGTGGGAAGACTTATCAAGGAAAAGAAAGGAAAAACTGTAACAACAAATGCCTTGCAAGCCTCTTTCTCAGCAGGGCTGAGGGGGTAGACTGTTACGATCTTTTCTCTCGCTTCATCCTTGTTCCTTATTTGTATTGAGACACTCCGCTATGCCGGCCCGTATGGGGCATTCTCGCCTGGTTTTACTCATTACCTCTTTGTCTTTGGTCCGCGTTCTTCTTTCATTTCGATCCTGTCGGATCTTTCCTCTTAGTTACGGTTCCTGTGCCTAGATGGCAGCCCAACTATTAGTCATACTTCCACCATGTTCCATAGGCTTCGATGCTTACTCATCATCGCCTATATATACCTTTAGCTACTTCGTAGTTTCCTCACTCTTGTTCTGCGCAGTAACACGCAGTCTTTTGTCGCTCCTCAGTCCGATCCTCGAGATCCTCTCGTCTCTAAGTCTTCGGATCTTGCATACCCTGCAAGATCCTCGTCTCCCTTGTTCACCTAGGTAGAAGGACGCTGCGACCTCTTCGTGAGAGTCCGCCCTTCTGCAGGTTGCTCGAACGACACTAGACGTGCGTTCAGCGTAACATAGACCTTCACAATCTCAGGAACAAAAGAGGGTTTCAAATCAATAACATAATCATAGGGTTGATGAGGGGGAAGGGTATTGAATGTCTTTTCTGAGAAGACATCTGTGTAGTCTCAGCACCAGCCTGGAATCTCCTGTTCCTTAGGAGCTTCCTGTTGGGCAAGCTGGGAGGAGAGTGTTATTTTGTTGACAGAGTGAGGAGGAATGGGTGGAATGGTGACTGTTTTCGAGACCCAGTCAATGCTAGGGTTCCACTTTCTGAGCCAGGAGGTCCCAAGAATGATCTGGTTCTTTCTTAGCAAGGTTACCATAAACTTTACATCATCAGAGACTGAGGAGAAGATAGCTTTGGCAGAGATGGTATATTTGATGGTTCCTTTATGATTCTGGGTTCCATCAACATTAGTGGCAGTGAGGGGTTGGGGAAGGGGTCGTATTCCAGAGTGAAGACAAGGGACTAGGCTTGCATCAATGAAATTTCCAGTTGCTCCACAGTCCACAAGGGCAATAGTGTCAACGGTTTGAGAGTTTACTTGTAGGCAAACAGGGAGGTGCACAGTTCGTTCATTTGGTAGTCCTACAAGTACATGAGGGAAGTGAGACATCAATGCAGCTTCCCTATTCAAAAATCCTGTGTGTCTAAAGTGGCGACTGATTCTCCCTCATTTTCCTCAAAGCAGAGTTTGAGGGTCTGAAGGATTTCTCCTTCTTCTTTTCCTGAGGTATGCAGTTGAGCCACGTAGAACTTGAGGGCCAAAGACTTGGAGGTAGTGGAGGTGGCAGCAGCTGGTTGAGTCAAAGTAGATGTGGCTTGGATGTTTTGGGTGTGAGGTTTAGAGGTAGGGAAGGCCTTGCATTGGAGGGCATTGTGACCTGGTTTTCTACAGTGAAAACAGCGACCTTCCTTGATACATTTGGCTCGTTCCACCAGGGTGATCTTGGATACCCGAAGAGCATCCACATCCATGGCATTGGGGTCAGGGGTGGCAGAGTGGGAGAATGAGGAAAAGAGCTGGGGGTGATGGTTCCCTTTCTTGAGGGCAGCGATGCAAGCTACCTGGGTATGGAAGGTCTTAGCCTTCTCAATCCATTCTAAGATAGTGGTGGGGACATTGGACATGGAAAGGATCAAGGTGGTGATATCCTTGTCCAGTCCTTTGGTGATCATGTAGATGAGTGTCACATCATCAGTAATCCCAGCCTTTGCTGCAAGGTTCTGAAAGTCTGTGATATATTTTTGGAAACCATCATCAGTCTTGGTAGACTTCTGACAGAGGTTGGCAAGTTCGAGGTGAGCAGTAGTCTTTATGTCGAAAGGGAAGAAGGTGGTCTTGAAGTTGGAGGCAAATTTATCAAAGGTTTTCTCAGTGGAAGCGATGGAGGAATCTGTCATCCTGTCATACCACATTTCAGAAAAAGAAATGCCTCATCCCTCACTCATCTTGTTGAGACAAGTGAGGATCTTGGCTTCATCATTGGAGTACAGGGTAGGGTTTATGCAAAAGTAGGCCTTCATGGCCTTGATCCAACAAATGGCTTTGCTGGGTTCCCCATTGAAGTCCACAGGCAAGGCTGCTTTTAGTTCAGACTTAGTGGTTGCCATGGTAGTGGGAAGAGGCACTGGTGGGGCAACTGGTGGAGCAGGGAGTGTGAGGACTGGGGGTACTGGGGGTGCAGGGGGTGCCAGAGTGATAGGGTTTGCTGGGGTCTGAACTTGAGAGGGAGGGGGTTCCAGGCTTAGCTGGATGGGGACTGGGGATCGAGGGTGGGGGTGGAGTACTGGGTTGATCGATTGGATCGATCCTGGGATTCTCCTGGGGGAGGCTGGGGCTAAGAGTTGAAGGTGTGCAAAGGGGTTAACCCAGGGAGTGGGTTCTGAGGATGAAGATGCTGGATGTGAGTGGGGGGTCTCTTGGTCAGAGCCTGAGTCTGAGGGTGGCCTAATGGGCTGATGAGGATGAGTTCTTCTGGACGTATTGAGGGGGTAGCCCTACTCCTAAGTAGGAGGGGGGGAAGGAGACTCTTGCTCTTTTGTTATGCTGAATGCACACTTGTGTCATTACAGCAACCTGTGGATAGGGTGGATGCTCACTGAGAGGCCAACAGCATCCCAATCCACCTAGGAGAGCAAAGAGAATCCCAAACAGGGCAAGGGTGAAGGGACAAGGACTCAGAGGGGGTCTGAGGACTCAAGAGACACAGAGTATGCATTGTATTGTGCAGAGCAAGGGTAAGGATTATTGTACAGGCAATTGAAGTATATATAGAGCTTAGGAACTCTATGGAATGTTATGGAAGTGAGGGCACGAGCCACTATGGGAGAAGTGGCTTAGGAGAGCATTGTCCAAAGGGAAATTAAGTAGTAACAAGTACATCCTCTCAGAAGATGTGAAGAACAGAAGAAGAAGGACCAAAGATAAAGAGAAAGTTGACTGGGATGTACGAGTAAGAGAAGGGTGAAGAGCAGACCCTGGCATCTGAGCAGAACAGGAGTATAGAGCGAAAAGGGAACAGAATTGTAACAACTCCCTTCCCCACATCTCCAATCTCCTGGACACTCTGAGCTGCACTAAAATCTACACTAAAATCGATCTCCACCATGCCTACCATCTGGTCCAGATCACCAAAGGCAATGAATGGAAGACCTCCTTCCAGACTTGGTATGGATCATATGAGTGGCTTGTGATGCCATTTGGACTTATGAATGCCCTGGTGGCATTCCAGCGGTTCGTCAATACCATCTTTGCTGACTTGTTGGACATCTTGATCATTGTCTACCTCAATGACATTCTCATCTTCTCCATGGACATGGCCTCTCACAAAAAGCATGTCCGGGAGGTCCTCCGTCACCTTTGGCAACATGCACTCTACACCAAGCCCAAGAAGTGTGAATTCCACACTGACTCCACCGAGTACCTTGGGTACCAACTATCTCCAGCCAGACTTACCATGTCCACCAAGAAGGTCAGAGCCATCCAAGACTGGCCTGAACCTTGCAAGGTTAAGGATGTTCAGTCCTTCCTGGGTTTCACAAACTTTTATAGGTGGTTTATTCACTCCTACTCTGACATTGTTGTTCCTTTGACTCGCCTCACCCAGAAGGGTACTCTGTGGCATTTCTCTGATGACTGCTGGTTGTCTTATCAGGCCTTGAAAGCTGCCTTCACTTCCGCTCTGATTCTAACACACTGGGTTCCAGACACCCCTATCATTGTCAAAACTGACACTGCTGACTACACTGTTGCCAGCATCTTCTCCATTCGATGCCTGGATGAGGAAGTCTGGCCAGTTGCATTCTACTCCCAGACCCTACATGCAGTGGAGCTTAACTACAACACCCATGATAAGGAACTGCTGGCCATTCATGAAGTGTTCCAGACATGGCATCACTATCTCAAAGGCTCTGCTACTCCAGTTGATGTCATAACTGACCACAAGAATCTGGAATATTTTGCCACCAGTAATCTCCTGACTCACTGACAGGCTTGGTGGTTGGAATTCCTTCATCAGTTTAATATGATCATTCATTTCTGCCCCGGACACCTCAGAGCCAAGCCTGATGCCCTCACTCACCATTGGGACATCTACTCCAAAGAGGGGGATAGAGACTACACTCATGTCAACCCCCACAACTTCTGTCCTGTTTTCACCCAAGAACAGCTCGTGTTGTCCCTTAGGGCAACAGTCCTTGCATCTCCAGTACTCCGAGCAAGTACCCTGTTTGACATTGAAACTCTCCACAATGACATTCTCTCCACTCTCCCCTCTGATCCCTTCACCTCTGTTCACCTCTCCAATACCTCCACTCCCCGCTGGTCCATTGACTCTGACAGGTTCCTATGCCTGGATGGGTGTATCTATGTCCCAGACAGCAACAATCTCTGTCTCCCTGTACTCCGGTACAAACATGATCACCCCCTATCCAGCCACTTTGGCCAAAATCGCACCCTAGAGTTGATCCACAGGGAATATACCTGGCTGGGCATCCAGACTTTTGTCAAGGAATATGTTTCCTCTTGTACAGCCTGTGCCCATGCCAAGGTCCCTTGCCACAAGCCTTATGGACTGCTCAAGCAACTCCCCATCTCCGAGAAGCCATGGAACTCCATCTCCATGGACTTCATTGAACAACTCCCTGCCTCCTCTAGACATACCGCCATCCTAGTCATTGTTGATTGTCTCACTAAGCAATGCATATTCATCCTGACTGACGACAAGGTAACATCCCCAGAGTTAGCTAAACTCTTCCTACTCCATGTGTTTTCAAAGCACAGAGTCCCTTCACACATCACCTCCGATCAAGGCTCCGAATTCATATCTCACTTCTTCCACTGGCTAGGAAAGGCTCTTGACATCCAGCTCCACTTCACCTCCAGATATCACCCAGAGGGAGATGGACAGACCGAGTGTATGAACCAAACCCTCGAACAGTACTTGTGCATTTACTGCAATTACCAACAGGATAACTGGTCCAAGCTCCTACCCCTCATGGAGTTCGCATATAACAATGCTCTGAATGCAACCGCTGGTCTATCCCCATTCTATGCCAATAAAGGCTATCATCCAAACATCTCTGTTCATCCAGAGAGAGACCTTACCTCCACACAAGCCTGAGAGTATGCAGTTGACCTTGACTCCCTCCATCTCCATCCCTATGAGGAGATTGCCACTGCCCAAGTCCAGTACCAAGGCCCTGCAGACACCAAATGAATTCCAGCACTGGATTTCAAAGTTGGTGACCTGGTCTTCATAAAAGCCAAGTACTTCAGGTCAACCTGACCATCCAAGAAGCTCTTGGAGAAGAACCTTGGACCATATACTATCATTGCACAGCCTGGCACTCACTCCTTCACTCTCTGCCTACCAGATGACATGAAGGCCATGCATCCAGTTTTCCATGTATCGTAACTAGAGCCCTCAACTCCGAACACAATTCCAAACCAGACACAGCATCTACCACCTCCAGTTGAGATTGAAGGTGAACCAGAGTACAAGATAGAAGAAATCTTGGACTCAAAAATAGATTGAAGAAGATGCAACTGCAAGTTGCTCTACCTAGTCTGCTGGTCTGGCTACAAAGATACCAACAAGAAAACCTCCTGGCTGCTTGCCATGGAGCTTGGACATGCCTCAGAGCTAGTTGATGAATTCCAGTCACGCTATCTGGACAAGCCCAGACCTCACCCCAGTTGATCAGTCAAGAAAAAATTAGTATTGACAAGAAAAGTGTAGCTACTGTACATTTTCTATTCTTTTTCTGTCTCCTTGTCCTTGCCTTTCTCCTTTTCCTTCTCCTTCTCCGCTCTCAACTCTGCCACCTCTGAACTGATCCCCTCTGCCATCTCCATGTCTGAGTCCTCCAACTCCAACTCTGCCAGGTACACCTCCATGGACTTGAGCTTGACCAACCATGTGATCATGTTCTTCTGCTCACCAAGCAGCTCCATGTGGTGGTCGAGGGTGTCAACCTGCATCTGGGCCACATCCTGGAGGTTGGTCACTACCTTGACCAACTGCCCCAGCACCCACACCAGCACATCCTTGCACTCCAGGCCTTCTCTGCACACCTCCTCATCCTCTTCCCAAGTCTTCTTGCCCAGCCTGGCCTGGCCTGCGCCCTCCATGTCCCACCTCCACCATTTCTCCATCGCCAGAGCCCCTGGCCAGTCACACTTGACCTTGCCCTCCTGGCAGGCCATGCATGACCAGGACTTACCAGGCCTGATGATGCATCAGACCCCCTGCTCCCAACACCTCTCACACTGCACATACTCCCCTGCCTTGCTCTTCCCCTTGTCCTGTGGCTGCTGTTGTTGCATGGCCACCTCCACCACCTACTCTGGTCAACCCTGAGTTACGTCCAAAATACCACCACATACCCATTTTTTCATGGCATCCTCTGCCACCTTGTGTTTCTCAGCCTCTTCCACCACTCTCTGTGTTGCTTCCACTTTCCTTGCCACCTCCACTTGCCTTGTGTTCTCCAGCTCCATTGCCCTGCTCTGTGCCTCCTCCACCTCCTTCTGGGCTTTCGACCGCTGTTTCCACTCAGCATACTTCACATCAGCAATGGCCTTGTCATCCTTGTTGCACTCAGTGACCTGGTCATCGGACCACTTGGAGATCTTCATGATATTGAGGGGGGCAGACATCATTGTTGAAGAAGGTAGCAGGAAGAGGGTAAGGAATAACTAAGTGAGAAAACCAGACTTTTAACAGGTCAAAATTTTTCAGACTCTGCCCGAACTCCACATTGTGCGTCGAGTCGCTAATGGCCTTCAGGGGTTCAGGCCTAAGGGGGGGATACTGTCATATCCCAGACTTTCACCAAGTTCAACTCTGGGTCCAACTCTGTTCATTCTCTGGGTTGTCCTCCTCAAGAGTGCAGTAGCTCTCCATCAGACTTCGTGCCTCCAATCTGTTTTCCCCTTTTGTATATCAGATTTCCTTTTACTACTTAGTCTTTTCCATTTAGGTTCTGTACACTGCCCATTTCACCTGTCACCAGTGTGCAGCTCCATCGTATGTTTCACTGTTCTCTGTTCTCATGTACCTATAAACCTGTACACCCTCCGACATGTCTGCAGTCGATGGCGATGATCCCACTAGTGATTGCTGTACACCCTGTAGTATATAAAACTCCATACATACACTGTGGTAGTTCAGTTTGATAACAATTTAATTGCCCTCCAGTCAGTTCTGACCACCCTCCAACCCATCTCTGACCCTCCGGCCTCCGAGGATGCGAGTACAAGGGAGTGACACATAAGTCTTGCTCTGAGTCCTCACCCCTTCGCCCTCCCATCCCTCTACATGGACAGTCTGGACATTGTCGGACTTACCTGGAGGTCCGGATTTAACAGTGACCTGTACTACTATTCCCCAGCTAGTTCTACACAATTTATGTGCAGTTTTCTGGCCTCCATGAGACTGCTGGTGGCAGTTAGTGAGAACCTCTCATGTCTTCACACTACACCTCAGAGTGTGTGCTTGTCTAGAGTCTTTGTTTGAGATCAGACTTATCATCCGAACTCTTGACTTGCTGGACAACTCCACACAAGCATAACAAAAGAACTAGCTCTCTTCTTGCCCCTGCTCTTTAGCAGAAGGGCCTAAGCTGACAACTATGTCAAGACCCAGATTCAGAGCTCCTGAATTCTCTGATAATGAAGAGGAGGAATATATACTCAATTCTGTGGCACTCCAACCTGAAAGACGACGAGTTCCAGGATCTTCACAACTTCCCCCCAATCCCTTCTCATCACCAAGAAGACTTCATCGACCATCTCAGGCATCTCCCACTCTCCCCATCATTACCATCCTCCCAGAAAGCACTAGGGAAGAAACACAGGGTATCAGGAACACCAGATTCACCACTCCAGAAGGGGCATCTCTAATTGAGTTATCCCCTCCTGATATTAGCAGAGTGACTCACCAACCAGCTGGACCAGCTATTCCCACAACTAACCCCACACCAGCTCCAACCCCTACTGCTACCAAGAAATCAGAAATAAGAGCTGGATGCCCTGAAGTCTTTAGTGGGAAGGCAGAAGATGCAAAAAGATGGTTTAGGGCAATGTAAGCCTACTGTATGTTGAACCATGAAGTGTATGATGAATTAGCACCAATTGTCATCCTCCTAAACAACATGAAGACTGGACTCACTGCCACCTTCACTGAAGGATGGTACCAGAAGCTAGATGACACTTCTAAGGGGACAATCAATATCACATTTGCTGATCTAGAAAAAGACTTCTTCATGACCTTCTCCCTGGGAGACACACAAGCAGAAGCCAGATCCAAGCTTTATGCACTACAACAAGGATGAGGAAGTTTCCCTACATTCTGAGCCCAATTTGAACTCCTGGTAGCAAATGCAGGAATGGGACATCAAGACACAATCCTGATTGATCTTCTTAGGGTAGCAGTAAATGGGGATATAGTGAACCTAATGACAGTAGTAGACCCAGTCCCTGACAAGTGGCAGAAATGGATGGAAAAGGCCACACAATTTGACCAAATCAGGATCCAAACTCAACTCCTGAGAACCGGACAAATCCATCCCACTGATTCTGGATCTTCCCACAGGAACCACAAAGACCCCTATGCAATGGATGTTGATGTAATCAGGTTATCACCCACAGAGTGAGCAGAGCATATATGAAACAACAAGTGTTTCATTTACCATAAGACAGGTTGTTCCACTAGGAACCACAGGTGGGAAGGATTGTCCTTCAAAGGAAGGAATTATGGACAGGGCAATAGGTGAGTACAGCCCTCATACAAACAAATCCCACCAACTCATGTGATACAGGCTAATGATCCAGTGGAGGCTTTTTTTGCTGAAACCAAAGTCTCACCAGAGGAAGCAGCCAAAGTGCTCTGCCTCTGCTTTAAAGACAAGGCAGAAGAAGAAACAACCCAAGTCAATGTGAAGAATTCTGGTTTTTAAAGGGGAGAGGTGTTTCAGTGTCATCATCTCCCAAAACTGTTGCCCCTGTAATTGTATCAAAAATTAGTGACTGAGCAATTCAACTCCCCATCTCTATATATGAAGAAAGCTCAGGAAAAACTGCTGAAATCTCTGCTCTTGTTGATAGTGGAGCAAGCAACTGCTTCATAAACAAGAAAATAGTGGGCAAAATAGGATGGATGACCCAATGACTAAAGACACCCATCAAAGCAACAAATGCAGATGGAACTCTAAATGAGAATGGAATGACACAAAAGAAAGTAACCCTTTCCCTATCCATTGGCTCACTGCTCTTGGAAGGACAGGACTTCCTTATAATAAATAGTGGAGAAGAAGATGTAATCCTGGGAATGTCCTGGCTTAGACTTGTAAACCCTGAGATTGATTGGGCCAAAGGCAAGATTACTCTTCCCAAATCTATTGATCCTGCATCACAGTCACGAGATCATATCAAACAGCAATATCTCCTATGCTATCTATTGATGGACCTGGATGACCACATAACCAAGGAACTAATCTGAAAGATAACTCATTTGACAGAGATCACTCAAGCAGAAATGGTCCATAAGAAAGAAACTGTCCTTCTACCCAAATTCAAAGAATTCCAACAAGTATTTGAGGAACCCCCCCTAGGCAAACTCTCTCCATCTAGGAAGTATAATCACCACATTGATCTTAAAGACACATTTATACCGAAAGTAGCCAAAGTCTATCCATTAAATCTCAAGGAGTTAGAAGCTTGCAAGACATTTGTTGATGAAAACCTAAAGAAAGGGACTATGATTCCATCCCAATCACCCCAAGCTTTGCCCTTCTTCTTTGTACCAAAGAAAGACAGAGGACTTCACCCCTGCCAAGACTACTGATATCTCAATGAGCATACAGTCAAGAATGCTTACCCCTTATCTTGCATTTCTGAGCTTGTGGATCAGCTAAAAGATGCCACCATCTTTATTAAGACGGATATCCAATGGGATTACAACAATGTCCTGATCCATCCCCCTGACTGATGGAAGACTGCCTTCATCACACCAGTAGGACTGTTTGAACCAACAGTTATGTTCTTTGGACAAAGCAACTCCCCAGCTATGTTCCAAGCCCTTATGAACCATGTCTTCACTGACGTGATTGCCAAAGGATGGCTAATCATATATATGGATGATCTTATCATTGCATCAAAGCAACCTGGGGAACATACATAAAGAACTTGCTGAGTCCTTCAATGAATGATGGAGAACAATCTATTCCTCAAGCTAAGTAAACACTCCTTCAATGTTACTGAGGTAGACTACCTTGGAATGATAGTCAGACCAGGCAAAATCACCTTGGATCTTGGAAAGCTCAATGCCATTAAAGATTGGAAAAGTCCAACTTCTGTAAAACAAATCTACTCATTTATTGGATTCTGTAACTTCTGCAGAAAGTTCATCCCTGACTTCTCAGGGATCAGTTGACCCCTACATGAGCTAACCAAAAAAGGAGTAACCTGGGACTGGTCACCAGAATGTGAAATGGCCTTCAGAACTCTGAAAAAAGCATTCATGTTTAGACCTGTCCTTAAAATGCTGGATTCAACCAAACCCTTCACAGTAATGACAGACGCCTCATGTTATGCTGAGCGGACACTTGTGTCGCTCGAGCAACCTGTGAATGGGGTGGACTCTCACGAAGAGGTCAACAGCGTCCCAAACACCTAGGGGAGCGAAGGGATCTTCCTGACAGAGACAAGGGACTGGGACTAGGACTCAGAGAGCTGAGGACTCGAGGGACACAAAGGTACGCTGATATTGCATAGAGCAAGAGTAAAGAAACTACATGGGGAGCGAAAGGTATATATAGGCTGAGTGCGTAAGCATGGAAGCCTATGGAATCGAATGGAAAAATGACAAAGAGGAAGATGGCCATCAAGGCACAGGAACTGTAACTAGGCAGATAGATCTGAAAGGATTCGGATCGAAAAAGAGTAAGGGCCGAAGATGGAAAGAATATACACATAGCAAGGTGAATAGAGGCCATAGGGGCCAGCATGGCGAAGGGACTCGATGCAAATAAGGAAGATACACAACGAAAGGGAGAAAATTGTAACACCTCACTCACTGCCTCTGGAGCAGTTCTTATGCAAACTGATGGTAATGGAGACCTCCACCCCTGTGCCTACTTCTCCCAAACCATTTCCCCGGAAGAATGAAACTATGACATCTACAATCAGGAGTTGCTGGCAGTTATTCATGCATTAAAGGAATGGCGACATTATCTCTCAGGAACTGAACATCAGGTGACAATCCAAACTGATCATAAGAACCTGGCATACTTTGAACAACCCCATAAGCTCTCCTGTTGACAAGCCCAGTGGATGTTGTTTTTACAAGATTTTAACATCCAATATCAGAATCTCCCCAGAAATAAGATGGCCCCAGCTGATGCTCTATCCAGACAGGAGGAAATTGATACCACTAGTGATAACCAAGATGTCACCCTTATTCCTGATGATCTCTTTATCAATCTTATCAACCTCACCATCAGAGAAAAAGTAATCCTTTCCACTAAAGATGATCTGTTTGCAAAGAATGCCATTGCTGCTGTGCAAATGGGCTCATCTCTCTTTCTCCAAGCCTCCACCAATGACTGGAAGTGAGAGGATAGCATGCTGTATTTCAAGGGATGTCTCTTTATCCCTGAACCTCAGCAAAACACATTAGTCACCACTTTACATGAATCCCCTGCTGGGGGACATGGTGGGTATTTTAGAACCCTATCCCTACTCCAACAGGATTATTGGTGGCCTGGACTCTTGACCTTTGTGTGAAAGTTTGTCTAGGGATGTGTGGTTTGTCAAGCACATAAGGTTAACACTCACCCCACCTCTCCACCACTGATTCCCAATCCTATGGAGGCAGATCAGCTGTTCCAGAATATTTCTATGGATCTGATCACCAATCTCCTGGTGTCCACAAATTTTGACTCAATATTGGTTGTGGTCGACCATGGCCTTACAAAGGGGGTAATTTTCCTCCCCTGCAATAAAACCATTGATGCAGCCAGGGTAGCCAAGCTATTTTTCAGAAATGTTTTCCCCAGATTTGGACTCCACAACCAGGTCATATCTGACAAAGGACCCCAATTTGCCTCTGCATTTGCAAGGGAACTCACTCGACTCTTGCAATATGATTTAGCCCTATCTACTGCTTATCACCCTCAGATGGACAGAGAAACTGAACATGTTAACCAGGAACTGGAGACATACCTTTGGATATTCTGTGATGGAAACACTGCTAAGTGGCATAACCTTCTCCCCATGGCTGAGTTTGCTCACAATTCCACTACCCACTTGGTCACCAAACAAACCCCTTTCTCTCTCATGATGGGATATAAACCACAAGCTTATCCAGCTATTGGAAAGACATTCCTTGCAACCCTCGAATCCCGAATGACCATCCTTGATAAAGCCTGACAAGAAGCAAAAGCAGCACACATAATGGCTCAACTATGGATGCAGGAAAGAATCTGGTCCAAATATAAACTCTTTAAAGTAGAGGATAAAGTATGGCTAGAAGGAAAGAACCTCCATATTCCTTATCTGTCCAAAAAGCTCACTCCTAAACAGGAAGGCCCATTTGAAATCGAAAAAGTCATTTCCCCTGTCTCTTTCCAGCTTTGACTTCCATTTTCCTGGAAAATTCATCCAGTCTTTCACACTTCTCTCCTTTCCCCCTACCAAGAAACTCCTAAACATGGACCCAACTTCCTCCAACCTCCACCACTGGACATTAAGGGAGAAGAGGAGTACAAAGTAGAAGCTATTCTGGCCCATTGGGACACATCTAGACAAAGATGTTATCTGGTTAAACGGAAAGGGTACTCCTCAGCTGAAAATACATGGGAACCCACCATCAATTTATTTAATGCCCAAGATCTACTGCAGAATTATCAAGCAAGGCACCCTTCTGCATTTCCACAGTATTGAACCAATTCCTCCTGAAACCACCCCTGATTCCACAGTCCCAAGTTGATCCATATACCCTGGTCTGTGCACAGCAGGAATGTCCTTAAAAGGCCTCCCCTCCCCTTGAAACACCATCTGTGTTACGCTTGCGTGGAATTATCCAGCAAGGTCAAAGGTTCGACAGCTAGTCTGAACCGATGAAAGCAACTAACTTTTAGCGCACACTCTGAGGTGTAGTGTGAAGACATGAGAAGTTCTCACTAACTGCGACGAGCAGTCTCGTGGAGGCCAGATAACTACATGTAGATTGCGTAGAACTAGCTAAGGAATAATAGTACAGGTCATTGGTCTTTATATACTGCTAGGCTACTTGCTATGACTAAGAATTGGCCGGTGAGGAGTCATCCATCATTATAAGGAGACTGCGGTATCCAGGGGAAAAGGGGAACACGAGATGATATGAGAGAATCATCTTAGGAGAGAAATGTCTGAGATAAGAATGGGCACATCAAGGTCAAGGCTAAACTGGGC